>CABHPH010149922.1:17840-31671 GCA_902168325.1 Peromyscus nudipes
TCTTTCTTTCTTTCTTTCTTTCTTTCTTTCTTTCTTTCTTTCTTTCTAGCTATCTATCTCTATATTTATTTTACATCCTGACCACAGTTTCTCCTCCCTCCTCTCTTCCCAGTCCCTCTCTCATCTCCCCTCTGCCTGCCTCCCCTCTTCATTCCTCTTCCATTTCTATTTAGAAAAGGGCAGGCCTCCCATGGATATCAACAAAACATGACATATCATAAGACTAAGCACCTTGCCTTGTATTAAGTTTGGGCAAGGCAACCCAGTATGAGGAAGTGGGTCCCAAAAGCCAGGAAAAGAGTCAGAGACAGCCCCTGCTCTCACTGTTAGGAGTCCCACAAGAAGACCATGCTACACATCTGTTAGATATATGCAGAGGGCTAGGTCTGTCCCATGCAGGCTCCCTGGTTGTCGATTCAGTCTCTGTGTGCTCTTATGGACACAGTTAAGTTAACTCTGTGAGTTTTCTTGTAATGTCCTTGATCTCTGCCTCCTAGGATAGAACCAAACATGATTGGAGAAAAGAATGTCAATGTAATAATACCTAATGATATTCTGATATACTCATAGATTGGTGCCTAGCCCAATAATCATCAGAGGGACTTCATTCAATAACTGGTGGAAACAGATGTAGAGACCTACAATCAAACATTAGGCAGAGCACGAGGAATCCTGTTGAAGAGAGGAAGGGAGGATTGTAGATTATATTTTTAAGAAAAGAGATAGACATAAAAATCTAAAGGTACTTTAGATTTTTAATCATTCTTAACCTTGAACAATGTACTTGATGAATTATTGTCGTATAAAGTAAGAGAGTATTGTTAAGATAATATTTAGACTATGGTTTTCAATTTCTTACACAAGGAACCTTTTGAAACAACTGAATTCTGCCAGGTCACCTCTCAGTAACTTTTTGGTGCCAATTAAGCCCGGTGATTTTGAGCCTCGTGAAAAGTTTCACGTTTGGTTGGAAGAGGCAATGCGTACTTGCTCAGTGGCATATACTGACTGCTATTGAATTGAATCACATTCTTTATACTCATCATCTAACTCACTCCTGAAAGCAGCTTTATGAAGAAATGCTATTTCACTTATATAACATTGAGGAGGCTGGAATTGTCTATTCAGTGGCAAACCAATGTTGTGCTGGTCTGCTGTGGGATGGTCTGTATGTCAAACATGTTGCTTATTGGTCAATAAATAAAACACTGATTGGCCAGTGGTCAGGCAGGAAGAAGTATAGGCGGGACAAGGAGGAGAGAATTCTGGGAAGTGGAAGGCTGGGGAGACACTGCCAGCCGCCGCCATGACAAGCAGCATGTGAAGATGCCGGTAAGCCACAAGCCATGTGGCAAGGTATAGATTTATAGAAATGGATTAATTTAAGATATAAGAACAGTTAGCAAGAAGCCTGCCACGGCCATACAGTTTGTAAACAACATAAGTCTCTGTGTTTACTTGGTTGGGTCTGAGCGGCTGTGGGACTGGCGGGTGAGAGAGATTTGTCCTGACTGTGGGCCAGGCAGGAAAACTCTAGCTACACTGGTCTCACACTCATCCCAAAGCAATTTCTCTAGGCATACCACGGAAGGGTACAGTAGCCATTCTTTAGTTGGATCCTAAAAAAAAAAAAAAAAAATCTAACTTGAGTCACAATTACCAAATCTAGCCCTAAATAAATCAATGTGAAATATATAGTTCATTTGGGGCCTGGGACTTGGTGATGGTGGCTTTTTCAGCCTCACAGTTTCGGTGTTGAAGACCCACTGGGTAATTAAACCTCGAAACATACATGACAGCTTGACATAAGTGGGAGCAGTAGCATTTGTGTGTCATTATCTTTTAGCATCAATCTTTACATTACTAAGTTCCCTGTATGCCGTAGTCAACAAATACACTCTGTGTTCTTAATATGGGGAAAAAGATAAAGCTGCTATTTTATAAGAGCACATGATTCACAGCCAACACAGGATAAACAAATAATTATTTAATATGACATTAGCGAGTGGGTAAGTGTTAGTCAGACAGCTGCAGTCAGTTAGATCTAGAGCGCATATATGTGTGCATGTGTGTTTCATATTCCTCACTGAAAGATTGGCCATGGGCATAAAATCGCTGAGCATTCCTTTCAGGCGTCTTGGGAAAAACATTCTAGGTGTAGGAAACCATCTTGTGAGGAGGAATCTTCGATGACATTTCTAAAAGCAATAAAGAGGTCTACACATCTCAACTGTAGTCAAAGAAATAGTAGAAGGGGTCTATTTGTAAGAAGAATCTGGAAGGTCTGGTAAGATCTTTTAATTTTTTTAATTTTCAACTTTATTATTAAGAAAAACACACACAGTAAAGTAGAGAAAAAACAGACTAAAAGACTACACAACTCAACCAACTTCTATACAGTTAAAACTAGCCATTTACAATGAGAAATGTGGAGCTTCACATTGAATTTTATATTTCTCTATCAAATACAGTTTTATACCCTTATCCACTACAAAAATGAAAACTCCTTGAGAAAGTTAGAACTAGAAAAACAATTAGCTTTATATCACCTTTCATGACTCTTGTTCATTACCAGTATTCCACCCTTCCTTATCCCTAACATGTGGAGTCTAACCAATAGCATGCATTTATGTGAACAAGTGCCCATGTGGGTACAGTATAGCCTGTATAAAAGCAAACAAACAGCTATTTTACCTCTAAGTGAGGCAGACTGTCTTTAGAGTGTAAAAGCTGGGAAGGGTGCTAGTGAGAATCACCACAAATACAACGTGCGAAGGTTGTGAGGAATTAGCTGTCAGGAGTTGGGCAGATGTTCAATCAAGAATAATGAGGAGGCTTCCTTATTCATCCCTAGATTCTTGTTCCTCCAGTGTGGTCTCTGGGCATTATCTAGAAACTTCTAGAAATATGTATTTCCACACTTTGAAGGTTGAGAAGCCTTGCTGCTTACAGATGAAAATACCTTGTACTAGGTACAAGGACATTGAGGTAAAGATGTAAATAAGTGATAGGGATCCTGGATGTTTTTGTGTTATCATTTGTTAATGTATTGTTTGTGAGTAGGAGCATGATAAATGGAGTGCCTTTTATTGAAAAAATGAAAAGTGAAGGATTTTATAGAGAGGTTGGGAATCAGGAATTTGGTTAGAACTCTCTTTAGGTATCCAGGGAAGTGTTGGGTACCCATGTATGTAGAGTGGATATTTGCCTAGAGTTAAGCAGTTAGGAGCCCTTAGCATAAGAGAGGTTCAAGGCAGCATTGCCCTAGAGAAGCTTACCTTTAGAATCACTAATGAGGAGTGAATTCAGGAATTGAGATTTGAAACATTCCAACATCCAGCCTAAGGAAAAACAGAATCTCCAGAACAGGAATGATGGGGGTGAAGTGAAATTGTTGATAGCGACAAGGACTTTATGAACTTCGATGAACACTTTGTGTAGACACTATCCAGCTGCTTCTGCACAACCGTCACATCCATTGAAATGATTGCACGGTTGTGTAGCTTGATCTGCTTAAGGGACCCCTTGGCAGTAGGGTCAGGATCCATCCCTGGTGCATGATCTGGCTTTTTGGAGCCCACTACCTATGTTGGGACATCTAGCACAGCCTTGAGGGCAGGGGGAGGGGCTTGGACCTGCCTCAACTGAATGTACCAGGCTTTGCTGACTCCCCATGGGAAGCCTTACCTTCTTGTACAAGGGAATTGGGGGGGGGAGCTAAGGGGGGATACTGGAGGTGAGGTAAGAGGGAAGAGGGGGCTCTGTGGTTGGTATGTAAAACGAATTAAAAATTTCTTAATAATAAAAAAGGAAATGATTGCTTCATGTCTTTCTTTTCCCTACGTCACCTCTAACTCTTCAACACAGCGTATGCTTTCAAAATGTGTTAAGTCAGAAGTTACCACGTAAGTGAACAACAATGCGTGTTGTATGAATATGTTGCTCGACATTTTTAGGACTCCGAGATTCATGGTTGGTGAAGGCAGTTTCCCAGAATGTTATGCCCTCTGGGTCACCTGTTCCTCTGACCTAAGTGCCAGAGGCAACTTGGGTGGAATGACTGCTACGTTTAATGCTTCTTTTCAGTGTCACCTCTGGGGCTGTGGTTTTACAATGTGAATAGCAATATTCATAGCCCTTGTTTTACTGACAGTGTCTTCACATCCGTTCTGACAAGTCACACCCACATCTCTACCCAGAACATTTTTTATTTTTTTCCTTTTAGATAATAGTATTGAGTCACAGAGATGGGCTGTAGATTTACACTCTGAGAAACCAATAGAACTCTTGGTGTTTTCTAAGGTACTGATTTGTTAAATCAGATCTGGTGCACTGTGGTTTACTTTTCTAAGAAGGAATCAGGGGAAAGAAGTGATAAAACTCTATCAAATCCCAAATCTTTATATTGCATTGAACGTTAGTTTACTTTTTAAAAATGTAAGTTTGAGATCCAAGGACCGAGATATTTAGTTGTATAGGTCACATGGGGGAAAGTGACTAAGAACACAGAATGATATAAAAAGAAGTAATTTCTTTTCCTCTGCTATAGAAAATACATCCAGGATCTTGCATGTATTGGGCAATTGCTTCCCCATTGGAGCATGTCCAAGAAATCCTGTTGAGATCTGTCATTCTTTAAGTTCAGAGATTCACTCCCTCTATAACCTGTTGGTAGGCTGATTATAGAGAGCAAACACAATCTGTTCAACAATGATCAAGTATTATTAATGTCTTGAAAAATATCAATAACCTGCCATTTATCTGATTACTTTTCTTATTCCACCTGTAGCAGGAGTTTTTGTGGCTGCACTGATATTTTAAGATACGTGGAAAGGACATGTATGACATAATGTTTTGGGATGTGATATGGGTAAGGTGTCAGACTCAGAGGGAAATGACTACATAATTTGGGCCTGAGCAGATAGGACTTTGCAGATGAAGCACCTATGGATTGGCCTTAAAGGATAAGTAGGGTTTGGGAAGAAAGAGGAGAGGTCAGGAAGGAACTATTCAGGTATCAGTCAAAAATGAGCCAATGAACTACCTTTAAGGGTTCTGTACTAGATTAGTTAGGGAAGTGAGAGACAGGAAATAGACATCTCTAAGAGATGAAGCATTCCTTGACTCCAGGGGCAATGTCAGTGTTTAAGGCTGTATGTGATGCAAAAGTTACACGCTTCAAAGAGCGGCTGGGCAGCAGTGCAGAGAACAGAATTGTGTAGAAGACGGAGTTTGTTGTAGAGAATAAAATTGTGAAGAGAAGGAGATAGGCTTTGGGGATCTGGGGGCAGGGAGATTCTTGTAGTAGTGCCTCCCAGGAAGGGTGGGGTCATGGGCAAGGGGAAGAAAAGTGGATGAATGTGAAAAACATTGGCACCTGAGAAACTTAATTCCACTGTTGTTGGGTGAGTGGTGAGCTACAGAGCACTAACCCAGAACATGAGGGCTTTCTAATACTACACATGGGGTGCTCAGAATGGTCGGATGTGTCTTCACTAAAAGCAGAGATTTCCTGAGGAAGAGGTGGTTTAAAGGAGGGGGAGAATTTAATTTTTCTCATACCTGACCTCTTACCTGGCAGGTAGAAATGTTTTAATGATAGTTCTAAATATAAGCCTGGGCTTTGCTGCATGTCCAGAGGTAAAGAAAGAGATCTGGGCCACATTTTTTTTTTTTGCAAGTCGTAAATGGAGCTAGGTGAAAAATGCATCATCCTTTTAGATGAATTCCTATAATTAATGTTGTAACTGGTTGAAAGAAATCGCAGACTTTGAGTAACACTTTGAGAAGCACAACACACTTCCTTTGTTTCCAGGAGAGCCAGAGTTCATGATAATTTCCTTGAACAAAGTATGTAGCATAGATTCTGTGAAAACATATTGGTAGTAGCAAATACTTCCATGAATGTGAGTCAGGAACCAGTGAAGAAGGGGAGAAGGCATTTCCCTTTCAGGCATGACATATGCTTGATTCCCAAGGTCAAGGCTTCTCATTTGACTGCCAACTTCCCCAATTAGGAAGCCCCAGAGATCATTGCCTCAAGGTTGTTCAAGCAGCAAAAGCATTCATAAGCACAAACATATTTTACATCCAGCAAAAGTCACTCTGGTTGACTGGATATAGTTAGTTAGCATAGAGACTTACCTGTTAGCTCCAGGCAAACCCTGCCAATAGCATTGGTATTCAAGACAAAAGACAGCCATCAGTGTAAATTCTGGTCTACTATGCAAGGTGTATCTTTTGATCTTTTCAGAAAGAGCTAGAAAATTGGATGGTATTTGCAGGAGCCTTTCAGCTGAGAAATGTCAATAATATAATCGTGTTGAGACCAGTACATGGAATTGACTTGTTGGGAGATGGATACAGGTGCAGGATGAAATGTGTATCTGATTATTATATAGAACTGAGTTTCTGCATGAGATCCTGGGTCGCCAGACTGTGATAGGACGCAGCACTAGGATGTGATGAATTTCTGAGCACATTTTGGAGTGCCCGTTCCACATCTGAAGTTCTCAGAAGACAGAAAGAAATACGAAAGTAAATTACCTGGTGCTATTTGCATTTGTAGCTCATAACCCAATTTCCTCCATTTGGTGAATAATCTCCTGGCTATAAAATCAACCCAGGTCATTCCATTTTCCTCAGAGTGAAGCACTTTCAGTGTAAACTAGATCTCCGAAGGTGGAGCATGTGGGGGTTTTAAGTTGACTTTCTTTCTTTCTTTTTTTATTATTAAGAGATTTTCTATTCATTTTACATACCAACCACAGATTATTCTGTCTTCCCTCCTCCTACCCTCCTAGCCCCCCCCAACCCATCCCCCATTCCCACCTCCTCCAAGGCAAGGTATCCCATGGGGAGTTAGCAGAGCCTGGTACATTCCCTTGAGGCTGGTCCAGGCCCCTCCTCCCTGCGCCAAGGCTTCACAAAGTGTCTCACCATAGGCACTAGGCTCCAGAAAGCCGGCTCATGCACCAGGGAAGGGTCCCGATTCCACTGCCTGGGGACCCCCTAAACAGTTCAAGCTAAACAACTGTCTTGCCTTTAAGTTGATTTTTATAAGTTGAGTTTTAAGTCCCTGGAGATGGAGGACAATTTTAACAGAATTCTCCAGATAAAGTATATTTTAGTGTAAAAATGTAGACTGTAACACTGGTTACCACATTTCTTTTTGGTACATTAGAATATGATCTTACACATGAGACTTCGGACTCTTGTGTTTTTGACAAGGAAGTGAAGGGTTGTAGGTAATCTGCATATGACTACTGAGCCTTCTCAGAGAGAAATACAGGACAGCATTCTTGATGATAACATTGAACATTTACAATGTTGTAATGCCAAGATTTTTAAAATGCTTTCTTTCCTAGTCTTTTATTTAGTTCTTACAATACTCTGAGGAGGGCACCAATTGTCATTGTGACCACATGCTTGGGAAAGAGAGGAAAAATAAAATAAACAGTACCACAGCTGTTAAATGGTGGATTCTGGATTTTAGAGTCCTGATTGAGCACTGAATAACCCACCTGCAAGCAATCAATTAATGGTTGTTACCTGTGGTTGTTGTCATGTGTAAATAGACACTCATTGTTAAATTCACTTTTCTTGAAGATCTCTCAATTACCCGTGTTTTTCTAGTATGAGAGAAAATGGTGGAGGCCAGTTTCCTCCATTGCTTCTCTTTGTGTGTTTTCGAAATTTAAATTTAAGTATTCATTGATGTCACATACCTGTAGCAAGAGACTAAAGGCCTTATCAATGTTGTATAAGCAACAATGAGTGATAATAGTTTGATACTATGTAATAGATTCTTATTGAGGATTTTAACTTTAAAAACTGCAATTTTTATGTTAGCCACCCTGAGATGCAGGAATAAATATACAATTTTAATATAATATATTAATATAATTAATAGTGTATAACAGTATTGATTTGGGGCTGGAGTGATGACCCCATGGTAAACAATGCTAACTGCTCTTGCAGAGGATCTGAGTTTGGGTCCCAAAACGTATCTCAGGTGGCTCCCAACCTCCTGAAACTCCAGCTCCAGGAGGTTTGACATGCTTGTTTGGGTTCCATGGGTATCTGTACTTATATACCTGTACTTATACACAGACACACATGTACATGTATTTAAAAAATAACAGAACTAAACCTTAACATGTTGATTTGTGCAATGGGTATAATCAGAGGTAGAGTGCTTACCTCCTGTGTACGTGGCAAGGGTTTGCTTCCTCACCACTGCAAACTTTAAAACAAAGGGAAGTTGAGGAATTAGGTTTGCATTGTGTTAGCTTTCTTCTCTTAGCTCTGCTACCCAAGCATGAGACAGTCTCTGTTACCCAGCTTTCTCATCTCCAGCATGGGATATATGGCAAAGCTCCCTCTTGTTCTCCTTTTGGTTACAAGCTTTGAAGAGAATATAGTTATAACTTCTATTATAAATTATATATGCATAATCATGCCTATAATAATACAGACATGCAAAACGCTTGAACACAGGAGTAGAACCGTAGGTAGATTTTGAAATGCTTTGGAAAAATGGAAAACACCTGAGGCACTGGAGACTGGAACTCAGAAGGTAGCTGTGAGTTAGCATAAACATTTTCGGCCATGTGAGAAGTCTAAAGTGGAGGTAACTGGAGCATCTTTTATCTAGGGTGTGGTAGGCAAGTCTGCAACAGCCTGAGAGCCCCTCTGTAGGATGCCTTCCTGTTCAGTGCTGAAAAATGCAGAACATTTGAGCATTTGCTTTTTTGATCCCTTTGCTTTCCCATCTTGAATAAATGACAAGTAATCGGGCAAAGGAAACCTATTTAAAAACTTTATACATGCTGGAAGAGAAACGAGTGTAAAGCAAGCTGTGTTCCCACTCTTTCTTCTGTCTGAATACAGAATTTTCGTGACTTACCCCAAGTTAATGGAAGAAGGAATTTTTTTTTCTTCCCCCAAAGGAGATACTTATGAACACAACAGCAAAGAAAATCTCTCTCTCCTGGAGAGAGCCCGGAAGGATATACCATTCCAGAAGTCTCCAATTTAATAACATCAGGGCAGGGTAGAGTGCCTCCCACCGAGCAGAATGTATAGACCAAAAGTCCATTAAGACCTCAGAGTGAAATCCACCGAGAAAAGCAGAAGAGTCAAGCGTAAGGATTCAGAAACAGACACATGTTGGTCTGTCGGTCAGGGCAATGGGAGTGAGGACAAGATAGAGACAGGAGTCGGGGGTGGCGTGAGAGGTGCTGGACCTCTGGACAAGCATCCAGTGCCACGATGGGGTTGTAGCAGGCACGAGAAGCAGAGCACAGAAAGCCAGACACAAAAGAGCAGCAGAGAATGAGAGGTCACTTTACAGGAGCTCCAATCAGTGTAGCCTAGAGACATGAGCACCTGAAACAGCTTGGTGGACTTAGGAAATATGACACGGTTGCTGTGCACTGTGTGTGAATGAAGAACAAACACCCACGGATTAGATATACACTAGAGTAGAAAACTCGGAGTTTTCTACAATTGATACTAATTTCTTTTGGGTTTGCTGAGTGCCAGGTTGAGATAGGTGAGGCGACGGGGACTTGAGTTATTTTGTGTTTAATAGGACACTATTCTTCCTCCAAAGTCACATTTAATTTTCACACACTCTTAAAGGATTAGTATTTTCAATTTTAAAAAGTTTTGTGTAAATGTTTGTGTGTAAGTGAGTGCAGGTGCAACTGGAGGCCAGTAGAGGGAGCTGAAATGCATTGAGAGGTGTTGAAGGCAGTTGTGAGATGCATGGCATGGGTGCTGGGAACGGAAGTTCAGGTCCTCTGCAAGAGGAGGGTATAAAGTCTTCACATCTGGGCCATCTCTACACTCTAGACACAATTTACTTATCTATAAATCAAAACAATTTATATGTGCACACAGTCTGTGTATGTGAGGATGCATGTGTCAAGATGTGTGTGTGTGTGTGTGTGTGTGTGTATGTGTGTGTGTGTGTGTGTGTAGGTCTGTGAAAAACTGTGTGCAGTTGAGTCTCTCCTTCTATTGCTCCAGAGTGGAACTCAGGCCTTCAGCCTTTGCAGCACACACCTTTACCTGCTGAGCTGTTCTTGCCTGTGTGTTTCAGTTGTATACATCCAGTAAGTAGAGTTCAGCGTTCAATCAGTTATGTCTCTTCCTTGTCTGTTCTCCGTATCTACAGCACAGAAACACTGAGAATGAGGAGGGGGTGCTTTGGGACTGCACTGTCTAGTATACTTTCTGTTCTGGGCTGTGAGCATCTGGATTGATTCTGAAATGTTTGATCTGAAATCTTGCCTGTGCTTTCTTTTGAAATTTAGAAAACTCTCTGAACAAACACCCTCCCTCGTGCCAATTGAAAACACAGGTCTCGTTCCACCAGGAATAAGAGAGAATATATTTTGAGCCACATGATTGGACCAAGGTTGCCCTGAATGACAAGTTCTACCAAACAAGAGGTTACTTGAGCTTTTAATCTAGAGGATCTAGTTTCTTCACAGGGTTTCCGAGATGAAATTCTCAGAACTTATGGCTTCTGTCTGTTTCTACGACATTTGCAAAACACTGGGTGGAAGTTGGAAAGCATAAGGAAGCAGGCTTCCCTGCTTATGTCCCTAATTCCTTCTCACTAACTCCAGCGCCAAAAGGATGGATGTAACTCCTTTCTGCCATGTGAAAGGAATCCTGTGATATAAAAACTCTCACAGAGAGAAGCAAGGCATGGACTAGTACATACCATCTTGTCATAGATGTTCATTACATTTATTCTTTTATTTAATTGATTTTTAAAATTAGTTTGCAAAGTATTGGGGTTCATTATGGCATTTTCTTGCTCACGTATATTGCGTGCTGTTTTGTTTGCCTCTTCCCACTATCCGTCCACATTCCCTCCTCCCCAGTCTGGGTTCTCAATATGTGGTTGTCTTACTGAGCCTGGTCTATTTTGCTTAACACAATAATTTCCAGTTCTACGTATATTCTTGCTAATGTTATGTATTCATTTCCCTTGAAATGAGTGAAAAACAAATATTATGAGTTCAGTGAAACTTGTAAATAAACTCCTCTTAAAATATAAAAGAACCTTCATGTATCTTGCTCCTAATTAGATATACAAGTGTATACACATACATATATGTACATATTTACACACATATCATTCATGCACCTGTAGAATTGTCACAATGTACATTTTTCCATAATTGGCTAATTACGCATGACTATCCATATACTGCACAACGGGATATAAGTTCCTACATTTCTCTGAAGCACGCTTTTTTTTTTTTTTGGTTGCTTGTAATACAAGTACATGGCCATTTCGAATCTATTGCTTGATTCTCTGTCTTGTCTGTGGCATGCTTTCTTTGCCGTCATTATGATTGTTTTTTTCCCAGTTAGGTTGCCTCATTGCTATGTTTCTCTGTGTCTAGGTCTTCGCTATCCACAATTTTGTCCGTTTGTTTGTGTTTAGCTGTTACCTCAGTGCCGATAACATGCAATCCTATCACCAGCTGCAGCTTTTTGTGTCCCAAGCCAAGGTGCAGGGTATTTGATTACCTTATTCATGTCTTCACTTGGAGCTCCCACAGCACACTGCAAGTCCTTCCTTCCAAAGAGGAGCTCTCAAGTTTTCCTTCATTCTCCTGGATAGCCCCTTAGAATCCTTTCTAACACCAGTACTTGGCATTTTCCTATCTCTCTTACTGACACAGGTCTCCTTCTACCTCTGTCTCTTCAACACTTCCTCGTGAGGTGTCAAGTTTCTTTGATCTGGCTTTTCAGGTTCCCTATCTAATCCAAGTCTATCACTCCTAACCCACTACCTCAATGTATTTTTCCTTTAAACAAAGCCAACTTCATAGTACCCATCACATTTCTATGTTCACAGTTTTTAATGACATAATTTACCTTTGCTTATGTGTTCAAAGTATGATTGCTTCTAGATCAGTCAATGAGAGACTTACCATGCAAAATGATTAATTATAACATTGAAACATAGGTGTGTTTCAATGGAGTGTCATACTTAGTATAAATATCTTGCTGCACATATCTGTATATTTTGATAAAATAAAAACTTGAAGTTTTAGATGAAAATGTAACATAGTTATCCTTAGAGAGCAATTATGTTCTGCTCTGGCAACAGGGAAGTTGTATCTACTGATGATCATGTAACCACGTGTTGCTCCTTTCTATCTCTTCATCAAGCAAGTACCTACTATTTTTTTTATTTTATTAAATGTAACTGTATCCATTTGGCAATATAGGGACTGGTGTTTTTGTTTTTGTTTTCTGTCTATTCTCTCAGTTCCATGAAAAAACTAAGGTTCAATATATGTTATAAACATATATGTATAAACATATATTATAAATATAAACCTGTATTATACCAGTAAGTGGTAAAAGCATAAGAGAGACAATGTTGTTCATACTGTTGTCTGTTCTCAAGATTTGAGTCTTGTGAAAGCATTTTATACTCCTTTACTAAAATTCTGTGTCACAGATCAGAGTAAAGTAAGCCAAGTTGTGGAATAAGAGATGAACTCTGTCAATCTTATTATTGTCTCCACAGTCTGCAGCAGGTCACATTTTCTGTCTAGGGAATCTCTCTGAAGTAATGCTTCCCTTACGTACCTGTATGTCTTGCTTTGAAGTATGATTTAGTCAGGGAAATACATTTCTCAAATATGTGACTTACTTCCTCTATGTAAAAATTGCAACAAATTTTACATACACAATGTGAGAATTCAGTGAAAGCAAGTAGAAATACTTGGCTGTATCCTTAGACTTGTTGTAGTTTCATGCTAACAAAACAAAACACCATCAACCAAATCCTGACGGAGCAGCATGTCATCACAATGACATTTCCAAGCCTGATGCTACTGATAGGGGTTTTATTAGTTAATTAAATGTGTGCAAATTACATGCACTGTTGCGGATAATGTAGAAGAGGACATGCATGCTTCATTGGAGCTCAATTTCCTTTCTGGAAAATTATCACTGCATTAAATCATTTGACTTTCTAAAATAAGCCAACTGAACTTCTCTAATCTTATTCTGTATTCCAATCTACTTTACACCAGGGTTAGTTTAGTTCTGGCCAGTTTTAAGATTTCTTTTTTGTAAAATTAAAGAAAAGAATTTGCTTCAAACAGCAGGTTTTTCATAACCAATAGCTCATTTTTTCCTTAGTATGATCAAAGTATAATTGGGACATTGCGAAGTATGAGCAATAACTTATGTATATATTTATACACAAGCGAGTAACTGCTCCATTTATGTAGCACTCTCATGATTTTTGCTCTCCTTTTTTGGTTCCCTTCAACTGAAATCAAGTCAACCAAGCAAACCCCTTATCAGCCTCCCAGTCTCTTTTCTAATTTATAATACCTTTACCCTTCCAATTATGAATTCTTCCAGTTATTCATTCCACAAATATTATAGAACTGTCTCTGAGATATAATGGGCTCTGTTCCTCATGTTGGGAATGTGCTGGTGATTACAAAAGAAACGATGTCCTAATGCTTGGAAGAACTTTTTATTATTTAAACTTTCAAGCTGAAAAATTTCATCATCACAAGACACACTGTGTTGCTTTGTTGATGCTGCAGTACTGGGAATTGGATGAAAAGATAACTGAACGTGTGGGATCCTGAGTATTGTAGCTCTGGTTTAAAAACATTAACAAACACTTTGGCCTTCTTGAGGAACATCAGTAATTGTGTTGGCAGGTACCTTGATGCTGGAGATTAAAAATCACAAATAATAGCAAGAAATAGTCTCTGTTTCCTCTCTCTCTCTCTCTCTCTCTCTCTCTCTCTCTCTCTCTCTCTCT
>CABHPH010149922.1:31771-42396 GCA_902168325.1 Peromyscus nudipes
ACACAGACGATACAGCTAGGTAGGCAGACTACAACTTCATTCAGAATTAAATGAACACAAACATTAGTTTGCATCTAACTACAATTGGTCCTGACCCTCTCTCTGTCTCTCTGTCTCTGTCTGTGTCTCTGTCTCTCTCTGTCTCTCTCTCTGTCTGTCTCTGTCTCTGTTTCTCTCTCTCTCTCTCTCTCTCTCTCTCTCTCTCTCCCTCTCTGAGCATTTCTTATTTTCATCACTCTTTCCAAAGGTCTGCTCTTCAACTCCTGCTATTCTGTGTTGGGCCACTGCTTCCTACTTTAGTTATGTCTGGTCTTTATTCCTTTCTCTTGTCTTCTTGCTCTGGGTTAATTATGTTCTTTCTCTCTTTTTCTTTCTTTTTGGCTAGGTTCTAGCTTATATTATTTATTTGAGACTTCACTGTTTTTCACCAATGAGTGCGTTTAATAATACAAAACTTCCTTTCAATCCTTCCTTTGCTCTGTCATCCTGTGTTTTGTTCAGATTCTTGTGATTATTTTCACTCCTTTGCAGCATCCTCTGAACTAAGAACTACATGCTATAGGAATTGCTCAGTTTTCAAGTTTTGGGATATATTTCTGTTTCTTTTCTGTTGTTGAGCTCTAGGCTGATACCACTGTAGTTAGAAAACATACTTTGTATGTTTCTGCTTTTTAAATAAACATACTGAAGCTTTATGATCTAGGATATGGTCCATCTCAGAATACATTCTGTGTGCATTTGGGTGGTATAGTTTGCTGTTTTTTGTGTGTCTCTAGAAATGAAAATTAGATTCTTTATGTGGATAATGTTCTTGAGTTCACTGTTCCTTGATAATTTTCCAGCTAGTTGCTTTATTAATGATAAGACATTGCTGAAACATGTCACTGTAATCACTGATTTTCCCATATAATTTTCTGGTTTTGCCTCAGATATTAATTTGAAGTGTATTTGTTTAGTGTGTACATATTTAAGTTTGCCATGCCTTTTTGGTGGCTTGATTTTATCATCAGTAATGCCTTTCTCATTTTAAAAATGCCAATATAGACTTATTGCCCCAAAGTAGTATGGAACTATTCTTCAAATTAGCTTAAATGACACCCATTATTCCATCTTTCCCTAGCAGCCCTTGTTGTGCCCACAGCTTCCTGGGTAGATGCCTTTAAACTGTGGAGGAGACTGAGTACAATGTTGCGTTCATTATTCCAGACTGTTGTCATCATACTGAAATGAAAACTCCTTTTCAAATTTTAATTAAAACCCCAGAATTGGCATGCCCTTTGGGTTCTTAGATAATAGAAAGGTTTTTGAACTATCTGGAAATGCTAGTTTGTTTTTTTTTTTTTGTTTTGTTTTTTTTGTTTTGTTTTGTTTTGCAAACAGAGGATCCTCCTATAAAAAATAAATGGTGAGCAATGCCTCATTCCTTTATTTATTCTTTATATAGCAAGCCTAGAACACACATTCTAAACTTAACTGTGTTCTCTGATTTTTGTGGAATAAATAGTTTAAACATACAATTTAATGTATGCTAATTCATTAGATATGCCCATGTTTTTGTTAGTGAAACAATGAATAACATTATGTTTTTTTTTAAGTTAAAAACACAGAGTGTCTTAAAGGGACATTGTTAAGTAATGAGAAACCCAGATAGAGAGAAGCTCTTGGTCAGTTAATCTGGACACTTTCTGGGCTCCTTCAGGAAGCCTGGTGTTATTTATATGGGCTTTTATCAACCAGAGGAGGTCACGTATGCATCTGATAACCTGCCACATACACCAGGCACATCTCTAAGCATTTTCTTTCTTTCTTTCTTTCTTTTTTTTTTTAGATTTCTTTATTATGTACACAGTGTTCTGTCTGCACAGCCAGAAGAGGGAACCAGATCTTACTACAGATGGTTGTGAGCCACCATGTGGTTACTGGGAATTGAACTCAGGACCTCTGGAAGAGCAGCCAGGGCTCTTAACCTCTGAGCCAGCATTTTCTTAAATAGGCTACTTTAGCCTGTGGCTCAACTTCTATAATAAAAATGAAGAATAACTTTTGTTACTGTTTAACAAATATCTTTTAAATGCAGTTATCATTAGGTTATAATTCTTCCCGTTAGAGAAAGTTGAGCATGGCTTAGTGCTTTACACTTTAGAGTTCAGGTAAGTAAAGTAGTGGCATGTATTTCCACAGCATTGAGAGAGGTAAAGAAACAGTCCAGATGACTTGAGTGCTGGATAAGCAAAAAACAAAACAAAACAACAAAACAAAAAACCAAAACCCGAGGGTTTATGGAAGCAGGTACGTGGTAGGACACTGGTGGATGGAGAGCTCCTGCTTTGGTGATGTTGACAAAGCTCTCTGCACTCATGTAGATCTTCATGGGAAACGCTTTACTCTGAATTTCAAATTGAGATGCCAATTTAACATAGTTCTTGACATCTGCATTATGTATTTCCAAAATCCAGAGTCATGGCTAAAATGAGTAATGATTTTTAATATATTTTGATTGCGGGAGGTGCTTGGGAGCTAAATAGCCTTAGAGTGGGCATCCCAGGGCTGTATCAAGATGGTAAGCATATTACAAAGGATTATACTAATTGGATTTCCTCAGCCAAGTCTAGATATTTTCGGTGTTGAATAAGCTATTAATACAATGATCTGAGATGATCTTGGTTTTCATTATCTAATGATGTAATTTGGATGGAAAGGAAACAAATTAACCCAAGGTGACAAAGCATAATATATCTTTCATAGAAAAATCACATTTTTATTTCAAGTATTTATAATTTGGGATAGCAATGGACCATTTATTTTTATTTCTTTTCATTTAACACATATATAAATTACCCCAAACTAAATATAGGAAGCCTACAGGACAATTTTGTACTTAATGTTCTTTTTGTTGTTGTTGTTTTTTTGAGACAGGGTTTCTCTGTGTAGCTTTGCGCCTTTCCTGGAGCTCACTTGGTAGCCCAGGCTGGCCTCGAACTCACAGAGATCCACCTGCCTCTGCCTCCCGAGTGCTGGGATTAAAGGCGTGCACCACCAACGCCCGGCCTTAATGTTCTAAATAGGAAGATCCAACAAACAAATAAATGCATAGAAATCATTCAATATCAGTTAGCATTAGAGCTGTTAGGGAAACTGGACCCTACTGTGGATAGACTGAGAACAATGTAGTTCCTAAGACAGCCCAAAACTAATAGAACTGCATGCGGGCAAACCTGGGGCAAAGACACAGCATGAGTTATCCTTTCCTAGGAAACAAAAGCCCACAATTTCTGGTCCCTCTCTTCTTCGTCATATTGTCCAATCATCTTATTTTGACTGGGATGTAGAGCCAACCATATCAATCTCATTTTGTTCAAATATTTCTTCTATGTACTTACTTAATGGCTTATTTCTGACTTGATGGGCATAAAGATTTATGTTAGGATTAGGTTAATTTAGATAAGGTTTGATTCTATTATTTATTTTTTATTTCTTTTATGATATGCTTAGTGTGTGTTTATGTAGGGAGTATACACATCAGGCTTTATTGTAGATATCTGACTTGTACAGAGGTACTGCACACACAGATAATACTCAGTATCAAAAAGGATATCTAGTAATAAGGCAGCAAGTTTCCGCTGTGTTAAGGGAGGCAGCCATCATGTTCCTGTGGAAGAGACAGCTAGTATGCAACAAGTCTGCTCAGTTTTACTCTTATGCTAGTCTCTGTAGCACGGAAGTCTCTGTTAACGTTTCATCATCATCCAGAAAGCTGGAGTGAGAATGGGAAGAAGTTGATAAAAATGGTTCTCAGCTGTACTTCACACTTCTGATATGTAGGTTTTGGGGCTATGGCGGACTGTCATTGTTGGGACTTCAGGCAAGCCAGTGAATGTCTCTGTATTTCACTTAAATGCAAATCAAAAGTTATGGCTAGATATTCATTTTGGTGTTTTCCAATGAAGAGTCATACGTATTCTATTAATTGTATCATGGAAGCTCGGCAAGCACACATAGGTTTAATTGGAGGAATTCTAAAAGCCTCCCTTCCTTGCTTTTATAAACATAGACACATTAGCCTTTATTCTACAACAGAATAATCTGCTTAGTTATGGCATTTATTAAAACAATGAGACTGCAGCTGAAACCTTAGAAAACCAGATATATTATTGTTGGTAAAGATGGTAACAGTTTATTAGCCTGTTGCTGAGATGTGGCCAATAGAAAGCAGACAGTGAGAAAATCAGTTTTGAAGGACACAGTAAACGACGCCTTGTGTTCCTATATAGCTCTGTTAAACCAGACAGATGGGTGGCTATAAACAAAATATCTTTCTATTCCCTTCTGAGACATATGCAGGCTTGCCCTTCCTTCAGCATTGTCATGGAACTATGTGTAATTAGCTACAGAGTGTTAGCCAGCCGCCCTGATGTATGCGACTCAGCATCTCCCTCTGTGGTATAGAACAGTACAAAAGTGACATTAAACCTATCAGACAATGGTGTTCAGACAGCATGGAATCACGCAAACCCAGCTGTTTCCACTGGTGATTCTGTTTTTCATCAGAGGAGACTTTGGGGGTGGATATAATGAATGGACAAAACTCTGTTACTTTAATGAACCCCAAGTTAATGTTTTAGTCCCTTTCTGTCCATTTAAATGCAAAGGAATACATTCCACATTATAATGAAATAAACACACTAATACCAAACCTCTTTTGACTCCGAGCCTCTGCTCTCAGAATTAATAGCCTCTTAGAAGGGAGTGTTTGACATTGCTGTTAAACTCTGAACAGGGAATTATTCAGAGGCCAGTTTACATTAGCTTTTATTTTGGCTTTTACTTCTTGTAACAGAAAAACAAACAAACCAAGGAAGAAAAATGAGTGATAATTACATACACACACACCACCACTGCCACCGCCACCACCACCACCACCATCACCACCACTACCACCACCACCACCATGACCACCCATACCACCCACACTACCACTACCACCACCAACAACAACAACAGCACCCACACCATGACCACCAGCAACAACAATCGAAAACAAGCCCAGGAAGATCTGTATGTTGAATCTGTGAGATTCCATCTATCATCATCTATTTTCCTTAAGTTAGTGTATTATCTTTGATAATACTCAGGAGCCAAAATGAGGTCAAAATGGCAGAGAATGAGTGACTGAATAATAAGCTGTTCAGTCTGTATAATGTTGCTCATATGTTTGTTTTCATGGCTAGCCATTTGGTATTGGATAACAATTAGTGTGCTCTTCCCCAGAAAAGACTACCCTCACTCCTTATATTCCTGAGTTGACTATAGTTCTTTGCATAGGGTTGAGGCCTACATATAACAATCATTAATGAAAAATAGAGGACATGAATTTGAAAGAGAGCAAGGAAGGATATATGGTTAGGGCTTCGAGAGAGCAAAAATGGGAAGAGAGAAATGATGCAATTATGTTATGATCTCAAAAGAAAAAAATAGGTTGGAGGAACAATTCTAATTGCAAAATTAATTTCTGATTCGTACTTGTTTGTTTAGTTAAGTCTGAGGTCAGTTTTCTGTGTTTATCATTACATGACATTAAATAAATATACTTTTTTGTCTTTAATCCTTAATCTTTTTCTTTAAACATAACCCAATGTTTAAACATAACAGCTCAGAACTGTTAACATTTTGTGGAACAGATGTTAGCAACAACTGAATGGTTGGGGGCCTCAAAGTCCAAGCTATATTCTGTGACTTCAGGACACCTGAGGTACAATTGGCACCCACAGGAGGCTTTCACTCTGTCAATCTAACGAAGTGGCTGAAACTGTGAATGCTACCAGAACCCTTTGGATGATGTCTAATAGAACTCAGAAATTAATGTCCTTAAAGGGTTCTGTAACTGTTCCAGTAAAAGTTCAGCCGTTAGGAAGATCTGAAGTGGGTGGAACACTCTTGAGAGGGTGTCTGTTTATCCCAATAGATTCATTGTCCTTGGAAGTTTGGGGATCACAGAACAAATGTGGCCTTCGGAAGCCTGGTCAGGAACATTTCTGTGTTTATTTATTTTTCCAGGGCAACGAGGGAAGATGATGAGAACCCGGCCATTTACGAACTTGATATTTAAGGTGTTTGTCTGTGAAATTGTTTTCTACAACTGGGAGTCAGTTCTCCATGTTGGTATTTTTGAGTGACAATAAATAAATACTTGCAATATGAGTGCATGGAAAGACGATAACAATAGGCAAGAGGGAGCTTGACTCAAGTACTAGTAGGGCCTTTGTTGACATTTGGAAATGTGGTGTCACAGCCACACAATGACACAACTTCCTCCAGTCTCTTCTTTATTTGAAAATTAAGTTGAATACATGTGGATAAACAATGAAATGAAAATAACTAATTGAATACCGTGATTTTTATAACTATCTTATTTCTAAGTTAAATATGGTGGTCACGTTTTCTGCATTTCACTTTTGGTATATTAAGTAAAACATGAAGCAAACTGAACCCTCCTTTGAATTTTCCTCTGTAGAAAAATGATTTTCTTATTTAAAATGAACCTGTGTTCACAGACAAGAATTACATTAGAATGCATCTCGTCTTGGGTTTTTAGCTCCAATCATCTGATGTTTGAGGAATACAGTGGATCCCAATCAGTGATGATTTAGTCATTGATAAGCAATCAATTCTCCTATTAGACTGCCCCTTTAATAGCTCCCTGCCCCTTTTCTTTGCTCTTTGAAATCCATAAAACTTGTGCTTTGTAAATTAAAGATAGCTCCTCTCTAATATGGTATCAACCTACTTAATTATTCATGAATTATTATTTTCCTGATTATTTCTCTAACTCGGCTGTAAATGACATTAGAAGTCTAGACTATTTCGGGATCCCATAAGAATGAACAAAAAGATGGCTTTAATCCAGGTGCACTGGAAGCTGCCATTGTTTGTAGCAGTGTGACTACTTCACAACTAGCAGAAACAGACACAGTACTGCAGTAACATCGAGCACTATTTAAAAAGCTGTTGTTTTCCAACATGCCCAGTGAGAGAATCTTGTTCTTCCTCAGTTGTACTTAAGTATCAAGTGATGTGACATGGTTAGACATCAATATGTGGATGTCTGAGTTAGTTGTGGTCTTTGGACTCTTCCCTGTGCCATCCACGGCACACACACTGTGGGGATGTGACTCACTATAAATGTCCCCGTGTCCTCCTGCCATGTTTTACAACCACAGTGTAGAAAGGCTCATCTCAGCGTCCCCTCCCTCACACAGCAGATTTGGAAGGCCTGTGCCCAGAGGCCATTCTTGTTGTGCAGCCTGTCCAACATGGAAATAGAAGTTCTGTTCACTTCCGTGGCCCCTCTTTCGTGACAGCTTCCTGCTCCAGGCCAATCAGCTGTAAAACTTCTCCTGCCACTCACTTTAGAAGTTGTATAAAATGGGAAAGAGGACAAAAATGTTTCTTGTCTACTTATTAGGTCCTTAAAGCAAAAAGAAAATAGAGCTGATGAATCCAGGCATCCTTCTTTTCATACCTGAGAGTAAATCTTAGTGTTTTTATTTGGTTTTGGGGATTGAGCTGAGGGTGTTACACTTGGTAATCAAGTGAATCTCTTGTGATTTTGTAATGCATTATCTATGTGAGATTCCAAGGAGTCAAAAGTAGAAACATGTGATGGACACACTAAAGCTATACAAAGCTATGTATCCAGGAAAACAAATAAAGCCAAGAACTTCCCAGAGAGCTTAGTTCCAGGAAAAGAACTACGGAAATGAAGCTGGTTCTGGTCTGGACAACTTTTGGACTTTATATCCTACTCTTGTGAGCCCCACAGGAATCAGTTGATGGCAGGGTTAGCAGGTGTACAGGATGAAGGGTAGAAAGGATGTCTATTTGTTTTAAGAAAACCATGTTAACACAGAAAAAAGAAGTCTATTTTGCAAAAGAAGCATCTGTGGTAACGGAATCAAGGAGATAGAATTGAAAAGTTAATCAAGCAAATATCATTTTAATTCAAATAAGTTGGTTATGTTTTCATGCCGGATAACATTTCCAAGTGACCACCTTTGAAATAGCAACGCAGGTTTAAACTCAATACTCTTTTTATGATTTACTTGCTATTTGCTTTCAAAAATCACTATCTCTTTGAACATCCTTAGATATTTTAAAAGTCTGCACTGTACTCACTCAATCCTTGAAATACTATAGTAAGAAAAGTAAAAATACCAATATTTTAATAATTATTTCTCCAAGCAAAGGATTGAGCATAATTGTTTATTTTTGAAATCAGAAGTGACAAAAGAAATTTTCTGTTTGATGACTTACTATTTCTTCTAAACAAGCATGAAACTTTGAAGTATGAAACAAACTTACTGATTCAGAGTTTATACTCGTTAACCTTTTCTTGTCTTTTTTGTTTATGGTGCTTGGGACTGAAACATGAGGTAGCCTTGGACATGGGAGATAAGCACTCAACTGAGGAACTGAATTTTCAGCCCTCCCTACCCCCCAGTGGCTGGCCTTTGAAAGCTCAGTGTCTCTAAAGCATGTCTCCTAATCCCTTAGTTTCTTTTGATTTTGTATCCCTGTGACACTGGGATATATATAATGGCATTTTGGTACTTGTCATAATCTTTTTTTGTTTACTTTTCTGTTATTTTAAACTGTTGCTCTCTACTCCGTGATCTCAGCTTTTACATATTTCATTTAAGTTAAATGTTGTTTTGTTGCTTACGGTGTTGGATCTTGTGAATGATGTCTTGTTTTTGATATTTATAAGAGGAAACTTGCTTTTCTTTGGAAACATGCCTTGGAGGGATGGAAGAGCATTTCCTCCTCACCATCCTCTAACCTCACAGCTGAAGCTGCTGACAGACAGATGGTGGATTCACAATCTTGCCCAGTGTTGTTCCATGAGGTGTGTTACAGAGACACCAGGCTGCAGATATCCTAACTCCTAGTCCTATTATTTATTTTCAGAATATATCACCTTGTTTCACATACTCTTTCATCACTCCATCTGACTCCTTTATGCACACATTTTAGTGCTTAGCATTTGCCAATCGTAGAACTGAGGGTTTAAGGAATCACACAGAGTATGTTGCCTTCTAAGGTCTAGAGAAAGCGTTCAAGACACTTCAGTTTTATAACAGGTGTACAGAACTTTAAAAATAGACTTATATGTGATGCATAAATGTTAACTAGAGAATTTTAATAGATGGAAACAACTTCCAGTTTTCCAAATTGTGGGTAAAACATCAGGAAATCTTCCAAGAAATGTTTCCAGGGACATTTTCCAGTGCTGATGGAGACCTGCCTTGTAATCTAATGATATGAGTGTGCATATAGTCTGTGAACTGTGATAAACACTACTCTACTACAGCTTTCTAATTATTGCATTTGCAGAAATGATGTACTGAGCCATTCTATTTCATTCCTCATTGAGTGTTGTGATTAATTCAATAGATATGAATGTTTCAAAGTAGGATTCTATCATATTTAACTTAAAAGTTGACTTTAGATATTTTTCCAATTGATTCAATATAATTCTTACTAATCTTTGGCGTTAAGGTCTTCCATGTTGGTATTAATGAATCTACTACTACAGAACAATTCATTATCTGTATTATTATTTAAGCTGTGAGTCTATGAGAAATTCATTGGTAATTATGTTGTCATATTTTATGTAACAGTCTCTGCTTAGGAAGAGGAAATATTCAAATTCTTGAAACAGCAGATATTTGGAGTTGTTACAGAAATGAAAGGAAATTTTTTTCTGTATATCTTAACGACGGTTGTACCATGTGATTCCATTCATTGGTGGGGTAATCATTCACACATTCTTTCTGATATAAATGATAAATGGAGCCTAACTTGCCCATTTCCTTTCCACCCTTCATACATTGTCCCTTCTGTCCTGATTATAGCACTTACTTCATTCTCCCATTCTTTCCAAGTTCCTTTCTCTCCGGGAATCTTGTAATACCAGACTAACACTTGTATTTTATTTCTAGCAGTTCAGATCAATCCATAATTGTGGTTTAGTGTCCTGTGTTAAGAAAGATTTTTGAGATTACTACTCAGATAATGGAACAGAATGCCAGGATCAAATGGTGATATATGCCTTGAATGTGGGCTTGGGACTGGTAGAATTATTGAGCTCGCTCTAAAACTGTCTCCCCAGGGCATTTGGTATCTGTTCAATACCTTGACAATTACATGAAAAATGAAATCTCTATTAATGTACCAAGAAAGACTGACTCGCAGCTTCTTGTTGCTCTCTGAGTTACTAATTGTGTCTAGTTTATTAGTGAACTTCTATGAGACTACATTCTTTGTGTCTTAAAGTTGCTTTTGATAAGTGCTGGAACATTACACCTCCCAGGTGCTACTTAGTGGCAAATCTGATTTAATTCTGAATTTTTTCAAAGCTGTCCTGCAGAGCAACACATACATACATACACACTTACATACATACATACATACATACATGCATACATACATACATACATACAAATACACACTAATGGAGTTTGAACTCACTGGATTCATTGATACTTGTTCTCTTGAGGCAGAATGCTTTCTATGGATGTTTCCTTATTCTGCATCTTTATATTTTACTCTACAAATGCTAATTTTTT
>CABHPH010149923.1:4539-50369 GCA_902168325.1 Peromyscus nudipes
ACACACACACACACACACACACACACACACACACACACACACACACATTCATCTTCTTGGTTCTGTTCCTCTAAATAACCTTGACTAAAACATGAAGGGATCTTTTAAAAGAGAACCATCATCACAACTACAAGTTTATTATGAACTTATTTTTCAACTTTGGAGCAAATACTACCTTGTAGCTTTTTCTTTAACAGTAGCAGAGCTTCAAAAGACCTTGGAGAAATCTTTAAACACCAGTGTCATGTGGTGGAACCTAGTCTGTTCATCTTGAAACATAAGTCAATTCATCATGAAATTCATTTACCTACAAGAATGGATTTTCTGAATATGGATGTTTTTGAGTAATAGTTAAAAATCATTGTGTCACTTCAGCCTTGCTTAAAATTAAAATAATTTGAAATGCCCATTGAGTAGTGACAAGAAGGAGCATTGTATCTACCAAATTGCTGTATAAAACTCTATGAATCTCAGAAGTTACCACCCTCCACAGCTACCAATAACAAGAACAATAAAGCAACAGTCCAAGTCATGGTCTATCTTCCAGGGACCAGATAGCTCAAGAATGAAAGAATAATGACAACTTATAATATGCCATATTGAAAACGTTTGTTATTGGCAGGTGCTAATTTGATTAGCATGTAAGACTGAGGGTATAACTAGGAATCTGTTTTCTAAATGGGATGGACACATACACACACACACACACACACACACATCTCAGTAGTGTACTTCTAATATGAACACACCCATTTGGAAACAAGTTATTAGTTACTTCCAAGAAGGTCCAGACAAGCAAATCCATGCTTATCTATTGTAGACTTTTATCTATCAAAAATTCTGCCATCTTTTTTAATATTTCCCTTTTGTTAGTTATTTTGCATGACACTTGAGAATATGAAGTGAATATTAAATGGATTCTAGTTTCCAGGAAGTATGTATATAAATATATCTGTATATAAATGTATATAACCAGAGCTGAGCTCACAGGTATAGTTGCTAAGGCATGTTGCATATCAGTAAAATATTACTGTGTATTGAAATCTAGAGAGATGGATAAATTAAGATCAAGGAAAATGATTATATTTGCTTATGCTAAGATTGCTTGCAAAGACTAGGACATTAAATGAAGAGAGAACAGATAGAAAGTGTTGAATGTAAAAGTAAAGAAGCCTCAATATACCTGGCTTATTTGAAGCATGTGTTGACATTATATTCAGAAAAGTTTAAGAAAATAGCAACAGATGAGACTCTAAAGTAGGAGGGAGCAAGATTGTGAAGGGCCTTATATATTATGGGAAGGAATGTATCATAGTGTTAGTAGCAACTGAAGATATATGTGGTTTTGTGCTGGGACTCACCCCAGGGACTTCTGATGTTTACTACATACATGGTTTATCACTGAGATATGCTATCAGGACTCAAGATATTTTTAAGTATAAAGAGTTAGGGCAGGTCAGTAATGACATTTCTTGATAAAACAGACATGCATACTTCAAAATACAATGTCTGCTCCACTCAATAAAGCTCTGATGGGATGCTACTTTCACTACAAACTGTATGTGATCCATGTGTTACATGTTAAGCAGAGTGGTTTGTTTCAGTTTCCTTTGTTACCTCAGAAAGAGATACTTCTTGTGACCTAGTCAAAATGTACACGCACTTGAGCCTCACTCCGTTACTGTTGTAGGAGGAATAGGCTTCTCAGAAATGTTTTCTTTTTTGTTATTTTATAATTAATTTAATTTTACATATCAGCCACAGATTCCCCTGTCCTCCCTCCTCCCGCCCCCTCCCCCCAGTCCATCCCCCATTTCCACCTCCTCCAAGGCAAGGTCTCCCCTGGGGAGTCAGCCCAGCCTGGTACATTCAGTTGAGACAGGTCCAGTCCCCTCCTCCCTGCACCAAGGATTAGCAAAGTGTCCCAGCATAGGCCCTAGGTTCCAGAAAGCCAGATCATGCACAAAGGACAGGTCCTGGTCCCACTGCCTGGGGGCCTCCTAAACAGTTCAAGCTAATCAACTGTCTTACTTATCCAGAGGGCCTGATCTAGTTGGGGGCTCCTCAGCTATTGGTTCATAGTTCATGTGTTTCCACTAGTTTGGCTATTTGTCCCTGTGCTCTTTCCAATCATGGTCTCAGTATCACCAATGGAACTGAACTGAAAACTGCTGTGGGATGGTCTGTATGTCAAACATGTTGCTTATTGGTCAATGAATAAAACACTGATTGGCCAGTGGTCAGGCAGGAAGAAGTATAGGCGGGACAAGGAGGAGAGAATTCTGGGAAGTGGAAGGCTGAGGAGACACTGCCAGCCGCCACCATGACAAACAACATGTGAAGATGCCGGTAAGCCACAAGCAATGTGGCAAGGTATAGATTTATAGAAATGGATTAATTTAAGATGTAAGAACTAGATAGCTAGAAGCCTGAGCCATTAGCCAAACAGTTTAAACAATATAAGTCTCTGTGTTTACTTGATTGGATCTGAGCGGCTGTGGGACTGGCGGGTGGCAGAGATTTGTCCTGACTGTGGGTCAGGCAGGAAAACTCTAGCTACAGAAAACCCTGACATTAATCCGCACACCTATGAACATATAATTTTCAACAAAGAAGCCAAAACTGTACAATGGAAAAAAGAAAGCATCTTCAACAAATGGTGCTGGCATAACTGGATGTCAACATGTAGAAGGCTGCAAATAGATCCATATCTGTCAGTGTGCACAAAACTTAAGTCCAAGTGGATCAAAGACCTCAACATAAATCCAGTTACTCTGAACCTGATAGAAGAGAAAGTAGGAAGTAGTCTTGAACGCATTGGCATAGGAGATCACTTCCTAAATAGAACACCAGTAGCACAGACACTGAGAGAAACAATTAAGAAATGTTTTCATAGAGTTCTTGGATCACTGAGACCATAAGGTTTTTCAAGTTGGTCTCTGAATCCTCTCATCTTCTCTCATCTTTTCTGAGGGAAAAAAGCAAATAATTCCACTGAAAAATTCCACTGTGCTTCTGTCTTTGCACCTTTTTTCCTTTGTGTTCTTTGATCTTGCAAAGATATTTCAGATATGACAAAAGGACTTGATTAATACTATCTAAACTGCTTTCAAAGTCTTGTGACTATAGCTGAAGAGATTTCATTTATTGTCTCCATGATCAAAGCAGATGAGATAGATGGACTATAAATTAAAGGGCACGACTGTGTTTGCATATATGCTTTACATAAGTGTCAATAGAGCATTTATAAAAATATTCACTCTCCTCTGTGCTGCGCAGTTTATACTTCCTCTTCTCCATAAGAAATATGTTGCAGAATCTCAGAGTAGCCATTCTTAAATCAGTAAGATCATTGCCAAGCAGAAAATATAGGATTCTATGGCATTTCCTGATGATGGAGTTTTCAGATATCAGAGCTAAAACCATCAGCAAATCTGGAATTCTGTTGTGAGAACCTAGATTAGGTGGAAAATATTGTGTCATAGCTAAGCTAATTTCACAATGACTTATATCTATTGGAAGGGGATAATACAAATCAATTATTTGAGAATATATCATTAACTATAATAAGAGTAAATTACCCCAGGATTTAGAATTCATAAAATGTACACTTTACCATGCTTGGATAACTAACAGGAGTGGAGGCTGTTTAGCAGTTCAATAGCAGCCTCTATTAAATGTTGCATTAGTAAGAGTTGATGGATGAGAGAGCCCACATGAAGAGATTTTAGTGAGTCTGTGCGAATGTTCAAAGCCTTGGACGTGTCTTAGCAGCTGATTCAAGATTAGCTCAGGTGGGTGTGGAGCTACAGATGCTCAAGGCTCTGAGAGCCAAGATTTTTCTGAATCAAAGCTGGAAATCAGCACAACGTCTCTCCGCTCTTTACATGTTCTGCAAAGAGAAGAAATGTGCAGATCTATTCTGGTCACTCAGACTCATTGAATATTTATGGAAGTTCTGAAGCGAGTGAAATATTCCCAGATATCTCCCGAAGCTGAAACAGGCAGCTTGGAAATAGATAACTGGCAGGACTGGGTTTGTCTGTGTAGGACAGCATATATTTCAAAAAGAAACCACACAGGAATTATCAGGTGGACTGTGATTCAGTGATTTACCATAGAATCACTGAATTCTGACTTCTGGCAGATTAAGAGGAAAGGAAAAAGAACACAAAGAAAACTAAGCCATCTTTCAATACCTGTTTATCAGTGCCTGGCTATTCAGCCATTTGAGTTTGCTGGCCAACAGACCAGAGACTTCTTTGTGGGAGTGTTTTTCAGTGCGTGAGGTGGCATAGGCAAGGCTCTGGGTTTCATTAACAATACCAGAAATTCTGTTTTAGCGCATCTACTTCCAATTTTGTGCCAGTCTATCCGTTTTTTTAAAAATTGTTCTCACTCAAATTTAGGATTCTTTTAATCATTCCTTGATTAAAAAGAAAACTATCTGAACTTTACTCAAGACAGCTTAGATAAGGAACCCTCTTCTGTAAGGGAATTACTGCCAAAGTTATATACCTAAATATCATTATATAAACACAATTCTTGAAAAGTGGGGCTGAGAAGCAAAAGATAGGCTCTTCTTTCTCAGGGGCTATGGAAGATTGATTGCATTGTGATTTTAATGAATTATCTAACTCCCTATCCTTAGCCCTGGGACACCCTCTTACTCTGACTCTGAGTTGAGCCATTTGACATACTTTGTTCAGTGGGGTACCAGTACAGATCATGTAAGCAGAGACTTGGAAAGTGTGTGCTCAGTTCCTGTCCTATTCCTCTGACTTCGCTATGAATTCACACCCAGGTTAGCTAGTAGGTCAGTGACACATGGAATAGAACCAAGTCAGTTTGGCTGTGCAGCTGAAGCTCTATGCCTGTGAGACAGTCTAGTCAATATTAGCAAAGCTGTGTAGCCAATACCAAGCTGGCCACAGGTGCATAGGAGAACTCATGAAAGCCTGCTCAGATTGGTAGATTCCCCCAGTCAATACACAGAACTAGGGACACACTTACATGGTTACTGTATGACACTAATGTTTTCTGGCTGTTTGTTATACAGAAATGGTTTGGCCAATAGATAGTGAAAACCAGCTCAAATATCCTTTCATAACTGATTTTTCTTTTTCTTTCCCTCTCCTTCTTTTAACAACCTGGATGCTTCCCAACATCACTACTTGTCTCATCTGCCTAATCTTATCTGCTGCAATGGTAGTTTTGGCATCTTTTGGCTGAAATTTTTGACAAGGGCAAAGACTGTAATTAGTCTCTAGAAAGTCAAAGAGATGGTTTGGCTTAGGTCAGGAGACCAAACTGT
Source organism: Peromyscus nudipes (assembly GCA_902168325.1). Lineage (NCBI taxonomy): Eukaryota > Metazoa > Chordata > Mammalia > Rodentia > Cricetidae > Peromyscus > Peromyscus nudipes. The sequence continues at coordinate 9,854 of CABHPH010149923.1, forward strand.
GCTTGAGGTGGTGGTCACAGTAAAAAGAAAACAATGTAATTGTGGGAGCTTAAGAGGGGATCCTTCCCAGAATGATGCTTTGAACTAAAACCATTGTGATAATATTTCACATTGAAGACTAAGCCTAAGCAATATCAAAAATACACCTGACAATTCATTGTGGGTCACTACCTTATCTTTTTTATATTAGTTCTTTGAGAGTTTCTTATGGTGAGTTTTGATTGTATTCACTTTCCTATTCTCCTCAGAGCCAACCTTATTTGCTACCCATCCAGCATTGTGTCCTTTGAAAACCTGTGAAGACCAATTTATGGTACCCAGACATTCTTGGACATGTTGTCTTCCACTGGATTATGGTCAACTCCCATTTTCATGCTGGGATTTTGTCTGGTTTGGGCTTGCACAGGTCTTGAGCATGTTGTCATAACCACTGTGAGTTCATATGTACAGCTGTCAGCCTGTGTCCAGAAGATACTGTTTCCCTGTAGTCATTCACTACCTCAGGCTCTTTCCAGCCCTTCTCCAACAAAGATCCCTGAGCCTTGGGAGGAGAGGGTGTAGTATATATGTTCCATTTAGCTCTGAGAATTCTGCAATCTCTTATTTTCTGTACATTGGGCAGTTATGGGTCTCTGTGTTAATTACTGCATATTGCAAATATAAGCTTTTCAGATGAGGGTTTGGAGATACATTGCTCCATGGGTATTAGAAGCTAGTTTAATACTATGACAGTTTGGTGGCATAATAGTAGTAGGTTCTTCCACCAGGCCTATGACCTATCTAGCCACAGGTTCTTACTGTAACATCTTGAATTAAGACACAAAGTGTTAATACTTTGAAATGTACAAATGCCTACAGCTAATATTAATTAATGAATCGAGTATATCCATGGTAAATATCTTTTAAATCTTTGATATAGTGTTATGAAGGTGGAACTCTTAGTTTTATTATTCCAAATTTATAGGTAGAAACTGAAGCTTAGAGAGGTTGAGTTGTCCTTTATCCTATAAGTAGAACAAGGTAGAATCTAGGTGAAGACTATCGGGTATAGCAGGAATCTTAAAAAGTCTTATTAATAAAAACAAACCTGGAGCCAGGTACTGGGGTCAACGCTGAAGATCAGAGAAGCAGAACAAGCCACATCTACCTCACCTTGCCAATTCCTCAGCTGATCCTGTTTCCTCAGACTGGAAGCCTCTGAGTCCTCATCCAGAATGAATCTCAGTTGAACTGCTGCTAAAAGTCTAAAAGCTTAACCAGCCCTAGTTCCTGGTTTTCACACCTTATATACCTTTCTGCTTTCTGCCATCACTTCCTGGGATTAAAGGCATGAGTCACCATACCTGGCTGTTTCCAGTGTGGCTTTAAACTCACAGAGATCCGGATGGATCTCTGCCTCCCAAGTGATAGGATTAAAGGCGTGTGTGCTACCATTTTCTGGCCACTGTGTCTAGTGGCTGTTCTGTTCTGTGACCCCAGATAAGTTTACTAGGGTGCACAATATTTTGGGGAACACAATATCACCACAATAGGGCCCATGTATTATTATTTTCATGGCTTCTTCATCCTTCTCCAGTCATTTCAGGGTGATAATAAAGTGAGAATATAAATTGAGACCTAATCATAAATTTTACCAGGTGATTATGAGATAGCGCTGACTGGATATGAAAAGGTTCATTTTTTGCAAGCTTCTATCTTTAGAGTTTTACTCGACTACCCTTGAGTGACTGATATTATCCTCCATTTTATGAACTCAAATTTTGCTATCAGTAGGCATGCAGATTTGCATTTAATCAACAATTTATCTTAACCCCCCTTGTTTGATATCTGGTGTTGCCATGTTCATAGTCTCTCAGATTCAATATATTTCAAAGACAGGCCCCTTTTCTGCTTTATAAGATGGACTGAGAAGTGGATGGGCCCTTGAAGTCTAATTGGTCAGTAGAAAAACTTGGAATCAGTTTAATTGCTTTCTGTGATATATATCATCCCTGTTTTCTGTGGTACCTAGTGCCTCTAAGACATGACATTTCATTTGTTCTACAGGGAAAACTCATTTTTCCCCTCTACAGAACATCATTCCCTTCTGCAGAATGTTAGAGTAGCATCTTTTATTGTGCTAAATGAGTTACCTCGCTTTAATTTTCAGTCTTCCCATATCTCACTGGGGTCTAGTCACCTATCTCTATTGATATCTGGCTTCGTGTACTTGCCTTTGAAAATCTGTTTACTGACATTATAGTTGAGTTTCATGAGGAAAGGAGACCAGTGTGTGATCAAGCACCCATTTTTAGGAAATCATTCATTTTCTAGCATCTTTTAAATAGAAATGTCCTCATTTGGACTATTCAAACCTCTGTGTGAAAACAACTTTATCAGTAGTATTAGTTACTATGAAATTCTAGAGCCTGGCAAATGATGTAATCTTGTTTTTCCTTATAGCTGAGTAAAACTCCATCATTCACATTTCCTTCATCCAGTAATCTTATAATTGACACCACACTTGAATCTACAAGTTGCCTATTGTGAATGTTGCTGAAATGCAAATATCTACAGGTATTTCTGCAATAAGCTTTCTTTGATTTTTTAAGGTACAGGGATATAAAAATACAATAATGATACACATACAATGAATTGTGGTTAACTATATTCACCATACAGTGGAACTTGAGCTACCCATCCACTTATGTTTTGTGCTGGTTACCCAACATGTTCTTACTTTTTTCAGATTCCTTTTTTTCCCTGTGAATTTCATAGAATATATTTTGATTATATTCTTTACCGTCTCCCAACTCCTCCCAGACACCCCCGTCAACCTCAAGTTATTTTCTGTCCTTAAAAGAAAAGCAAACAACAGCAAAAAGAAAACCAGCAAATAAGAGCATATTAAAAACAAGTAAACAAACATGAAATCTTATTTGTTTTGGCCAACCACTCCTGAGCATTAGGACTTCCCAACCTGTTTCTAGCTCCTGCCTCATATTCTTTTTGGTCATTGTGAATTACTACCTTACTCTGTTTTTATGGGACAAACATTATTTTGCTTCCACATTTGAGTGAAAACATATAGTATCTGTCTTTCTGTGCCTGGTGTTTTTCTTTTGAAATAATGTCCTCCAGAGTCATACATACTATTTTAAACATTGTGATTTAATTTTTAGGGCTTAATATCTTTCCATTCTATGTATGTAATATATGACTTCCCCTTTCTCTGTGTACATGATTTTGTGGTTTTGATAATTTAGAAATAGAATGTTGATAAGAAAGATTATTAATTACCAAGTCAATTCTTGGCATATTCATAGAGAAAGTAGTCCCTGCCCAAATTGTCTAATGATGAAAATAACTCTGTTCCTGAGACATCGATAATGCTTAGAGAATTTAGAGTTTAAAGAAACTTACTTGAATACCCAGGGATACCATAAGCTGGTGGAATGGTTGTTTAGAAGCCTTTCTTCTTGCAATACACATCTCATGAGGCAGAAGCCATGTGTTTATGAAAGAAAGTATTTACTTTGAACTGGCCTATAATAATTGTACAAGTTTAGGACACATAATGTAATGAATTGGTGGTGATTCTGAAAAGAGGAATATAGGTTGATTGTGTTGTATTTCAGGTTTTTCCACCTCCAAAGAAACTTTATTAGAACTTGATGGGCTGTAGTAATTCTTTACTCTGTGTGAATGGTAGCTGAACCACACTACAGAAATTTCCCTAGTAACAAGTTACTCCACTTCTAATTTTTAATGCTAACTTTTCAACTAAAGTGTAACATACAGAGTAAAAAGCACACCAATCATAAATGGACAATGTAATGAAATTTTGCAAAATGTGCACATTTGTGTATCCATCACCCAGGTAATGAGATAAAATATTACCAGGACCCTATCCCATAAGCCCCATGTGGGAAACTTCCTGGTCATTACCCTACTTCTCAAAGCTAACTGCTATCATGACATCTACCAGCATTGACTATTTTTTTCCTGCTTTTCAAATTCATGTACATGCTATATATTCTGGTTTCTGGTTTCATTTAATTTTATATTTGAGAGATTTATGCATACTTGCTGCATGCAATCAATAGTCCATTCATTTCAATGCTACATTGCTTCCAATGTGTGAGTGTGTGATTATCTCTCCTAATGTTGACGGCATTTTGAGTTGTTGCTACATTTTACCTATTATTAATTGTAGTACTCTAAACATTCTTATGCAATTTTGCATGTATGCACATATTTATATATTTCCACTGCACACAAACACAGTCTATTGCTATTAATATTTCTCTCAGTCTTGGCTTTGATATGCCTGAAAATTTCATATAGAACTTTTAAAAAAGCTTTCAATGATGTTGCTTTTCTTCAAGGAGAATTTTTAGCTTCTGTGAGGAAGCTGGAATAACAATGTACAGATTAAGCTCAGTTACAGTTAAGTTTCATGAACTATTTGTAAAATCTTGCATTTATGATATGCTCTGACTACTACTATACCACCCTTCAGAGGTCTTATGTAATGTACTGCAATGTTTATTTATCACAATCTCTCCCTGGAAGGCTTTGAACTCTAATTTGAAACTAGTTTTCTAAGCCTGCCCAGTCCTAATAGATTGCTGAGAGTTATGCATGAACTTAGGAGTTGATGGGACCAGGTGTCTGGTGAATTAGTAAGTGTTTCAATGAGTCTGACAGCACAGGCATAACTTTGCTCCAATGAATCCCTGGTGGTTTTGCATTGTTCCCTCAATTCCTAGCTATTTGATCAAACCACTGCTTTTTTTTTTTTTTTTAAAAAGCAAAATCCAAGGTCAGTTTTACAGAATGTGACACTAACCATTTTATAATGAAAATTTCAGGAGCATTTATTATATTCATGATGTGAAACCACTACCTCATGTTTCAAAACCATTTGCACTACCTGAAAAGAAAACCATGTAACAATTATGCTGTTACATAAGCTTATTTTTTAAAAAATCTAACCATTCTAGATATTCAGGGATGGAAGACTTGGGGTGACAAAGTCTAAAATGGCCAGAAGTAGAAGTGTAAGTTGCTCTGTCATTAATAAATGTTAATTATATATGATCATGTATTTTAATGTGACATTTTCACATATGTACATAAATATTTTGATCATATTCAAAACTTACTGCTCTCTCTTGTCCTCCTTCTACTCCTGATGTTCCTGTTCCTCTTCCCAGCCACTTTATTTTTTTGGTGACTCAATGAGTTTCATTAAGATTGCTTACAGGAACATGGGTATCTGATCAATGGCTATACCTCTTTCATCAACCATTAACCTCCTATAGATACCCAGGGACTGATGATGGCTCAGTTAGATCTCCAACTTCATAAAGTAATGTTGTTTTGCAAGTAGTCACAGACAGGATAGGCTCAAGAGTAGAATGGCCATGTCATGTCTGGATAATGACATCCCACAACTTCCTATCTGATCTTCTAGCTCCCAACATTCTTCCCAGTTTCCTGAACCTTGGAGAGGCTGATATAGATGTCCCATTTAGGGCAGAGCACTCAACTGTCACTTATTCTCAGTACCAATAATGAGTCTCTGCAGTAAGTACCACCTGCTTTAGTCAGGAGCTTCTCTCACTAAAGGTGACAACAGCACTAATCTTTGGGCACAAATATAAATATTTAGAAGCTGTTTAGACAGGCACATGATGTTTATTTAACAAAGCAACAGCATTAGGTTTTCCACTGGGGCTATAACCTATGACTTCAGATCCAGGCTTTTAATCAGAGTATAAGTATTTTGTGCTTTATTTAGTGATTGCAAGATATTCAGTTTGTATTATAATCTCAAAACATAAAAGAAACCATTAATTTTGCTAGTATTATAAACATTGCTGATATTTTCATAAACACTATAAAATTTAAAAAGTACAAACAGTTAAAAATTACGGATATTACTAACGTGTGAGAATTGACCATTTATTGTGTTTATTAGAAAATTATGATTTAAGTACATGTACTTTCTAACATTTTTTGAGAACTACTCACAACAAAGCACTCCATTTTTAGTGACTGCTTTTTTCATTAAGAGCTTTTAAAGAGTTTTCTATATTTTTTGTATGTGCTATTTTAATGATAATTCTTTTAGTGATACATAAATTACCTGTTATTAGGTTCACAGACTTTGTTTATAAACCTTGGCCTTAAAAAATAATAGTTTCATGCATGGCAATAGATATGGATCTATTTGCATTCTTCTACATGCCAGCACCATTTGTTGAAGATGCTTTCTTTTTTCATTGTACAATTTTGGCTTCTTTGTCAAAAATCAGGTGTTCCTAAGTGTGTGGATTTATGCCAGGGTCTTTGATTTGATTCCATTGGTCTCTCTGTCTGTTTTTATGCCAATATCAAAGACCTCAACACAAATTCAGTGACACTGAACCTGATAGGAGAAAAAGTGGAAAGTAACCTTGAACACATTGGCACAGGAAACCACTTCCTGAATATAACACCACTAGCACAGACACTGAGATTGAAAATTAATAAATTGGACCTCCTGAAACTGAAAAGCTTCTGTAAGGCAAAGGACACTGTCAATAAGACAAAGTGGCAGCCTACAGAATGGGAAAAGATTTTCACCAACCACACATCTGACAGAGGGCTGATCTCCAAAATACATAAAGAACTCAAGAAACTAGACATCAAAATATCAAATAATCCAATAAAAAATAGGGTACAGATCTAAGCAGAGAATTCTCAAGAGAAGAATCTCCAATTGCTGAAAGATGTTTTAGGAATTGTTCAACATCCTTAGTCATCAGGGAAATGCAAATCAAAACGACTCTGAGATGCCATCTTACACCTGTCAGAATAGCTAGGATCAAAAACACTGATGACAGCTTATGTTGGAGAGGATGTGGAGCAAGGGGAACACTCCTCCACTGTTGGTGGGAATGCAAACTTGTTCAACCACTGTGGAAATCAATATGGTGCTTTCTTAGAAAATTGGGATCACTCTACCTCAAGACCCAGCTATACCAATCATGGGCATATACCCAAGGAATGCTCAATCATATCAGAAGGACATTTACTCAACTATGTTCATAGCAGCATGATTTGTAATAGCCAGAACCTGGAAACAGCCTAGATGCTCCTCAACTGAAGAATGGGTAAGGAAAATGTAGTACATTTATATAATGAAGTATTACTCAGAAGTAAAAGGCAATGACTTCATGAAATTTGCAGACAAATGGATGGAACTAGAAAAAATATCATTCTGAATGAGGTAACCCAGACCCAGAAAGACAAATATCATATGTACTCATTCATAAGTAGATATTAAAAGTAAAGTATAGGATAGCCAACTTACAATCCACAGCCCCAGAGGAGCAAGATAACAAGGAAGGCCCAAAGAGGGACACATGGTTTTTCCTGGGAAGGGGAAATAGATGCGCTCTCCTGGGTAAACTGGGGGCAGGGGCAGGGGCATGGAGGGAGCAGGTTGGGTGTACTGGGTACTGGGGGCAGGTTGGAGGTGGGATAGAGAGGGAGAGTAATGAAAGAGAAGTCTGGATGGGAGTGCATTTTGGGGTTTTGGAGAAATCTGACACCAGGGAAACCTCCAGGACTTCACAAGGATAACCTCAGCTAAGACTCCTAGCAATAGTGGAGAGGGTGCCTGAACTGGCCATCTACTGTAAGCAGATTGGTGACTACCCTAATTGTCATCAGAGATACTCTATCCAGTAACTGATGGAATCAGATGCAGAGATCCACAGTCAAACACTGGACTGAGCTCTGGGAATCTTGCTGAAGAAAGGGAAGAGGGATTATACAAACAAGGGGGATCAAGGTCATGATGGGGAACCCACAGAGAAAGCTGACCTGAGCTCGTGGGAACTCATGGACCCTGGACCAACAGTTAGGGAGCCTACGTGGGACTGACCTAGGCCCTCTACATGTGTGTGACAGTTGTGTAGCTTAGTCTCTTTGTGAGGTTCCTAGCAGTGTGATCAGGACCTGTCCCTGGTGCTTAGCTGGCTTTTGGGAACCTGTTCCTCATGCTGGATTACCTTGCCCAGCCTTGATGCAAGGGGAGGAGCTCAGCCCTGCCTCAACTTGATGTGCCATGCTTTGCTCAAGCCAATGGGAGGCCTGCCCTTTTCTGAATGGAGATGGAGGAGGAGTGAAAGGGGGGGTAGATGAGAAGGAGGAGAGAAGGGAGGGGAAACTGTAGTTGGTATGTAAAATAAATGAAAAAATGTTATTTAAATAAAATTAAAAAAAAAAGCTAAATAAAAGAAAGTAAAAACTTGTAAAAATAGTTTGTATCACAATTTCTGTTATGATTTATACTAATAGGAGTGAGTTTACTTCATTAAATTTATGAATCTAATTTCAAAAGCTTGTAATATATTTTTCTTCTAAAGTTGTAGTTTTTTTCATAACAATGATTCTTACACTAACTGAAGGTAGTCTTTAGTTGTCCTCCTGGGGCTACCATTTTCTCACAAGGCTTTCTTTCACTGATAGAACTAAGGAATATTACCAATAAACTATGCGTGAGTATTATGTAATTCAACATGGGATGATTAAGATAATCCTGTTTGCCTCTTTTTAATTATACATTTTATGCAACTAATAAACATCCTCTATATAGTCTTATCAAATGCTAATGCCATTAACTGGTTTGCACCTGAAAAATCTGCAAGGATTTTAAATGTGAATGATAGAAGATAATTAAATTCATTTTACAAGTGTCAATAAATTGGGCAAGTTGTATCATGTTGCATTCAATTTTCTTATTCATCTCTCGGTTCCCTTTCTCTAAAAATCATATTCTCATAGTTGACTAATAAAACTTTGATAGTTCTTTATTTAACTGAATTCTTAATTTTCATATAACATAATATTTTGTTCATTTATTGCTCTGGAAATATATAAAACACACTAAGGACACATGATTACAAAGTTGTTATATGGAAGATGGGCAGAGTAGTTTCTAGGTAGATAATAAAGTGAGAATGGGGTTTGAGCCATGCTCATGTTTTCCCTATTAAAAAAAAACCAGTTAAAGTGAAGATTTATGCCCAAAGATTAGCACTGCTATCAGCTTTAGTGGGCAAGACTTCTTTTTGCAGTGGGGAGCAGTGCCTGCAGTCTCAAGATCAATTTCCCTCTCTAGAGCCTTGCCTTTGTCTTAATTTGACATAGTTTGTCTTAATTTGTACAGCTCACGTTCAAAGGAAACTTTGCCTTCCAGTTTCTAGAGGGATTCAACAAGTAGGCCAAAAGTGTGACTGGGGTGAGATGTAGTTTATATTTCACTGATGACTAATTAATTTAATTTTAATAGTAAGCTTACAAGTCTAATGCCTTGCTTATATCTTATCAGTAAATGTATTTTTTACATAGGCTAAAAGTATGGATTATTGGTGATATAGCTGGAGCTTGAATTGACTTGCCAACATGACTGTTGAGGAAATGCCTTACAAAACCCAGTGGTTCTTTGTAGCACAAATCTTAAAAGGTCTTATTAATAAAAACAAACCTGGAGCCAGTATTGGGGTGAATGCTGGAAGATCACAGAAGCAGAACAAGCCACAGCTACCTCACCTTGCCAATTCCTCAGCTGATCCTGTTTCCTCAGACTGGATGCCTCTCAGCTGAACTGTGCTGCTCAAAAGCCTAAAAGCTTAACCAACTCTAGTTCCTGGTCCTCATGCCTTATGTACCTTTCTGCCTCCTGTCATCACTTCCTGGGATTAAAGGCTCTTGTTACCACGCCTGGCTGTTTCTAGTGTGGCCTTGAACTCACAGAAATCCAGACAGAGACGGATCTCTGTCTCTGGGAATGCTAGGATTAAAGGTGTATATGCCACCATTTTCTGGCCTCTATGTCTATCTAGTGGCTGTTCTGTTCTCTGACCCCAGATAAGTTTATTAGGGTGCAAAATATTTGGAGGGAACACAATATCACCACAGTTCTTAATGCTCACATGCATTATGGTTCAGTTGCTATTTCATGGGTCTAAGAAAGATGCAACTTAAAAAAACTCCCTGAGACATTTTGTTGTTAAGTTGTGGTGGTCATTATAAACACTAATCCTGAATAGATGTCTTTTTCTATGTAGTAAATCTGTGCAAATCTGTGCATAGTAATTCTGTGCAAATCATTCTCTCTAAATGTCAATTTTATTTATCTCAATAGTGAGATTACAGTAGACCTAATTTTTCATGATGTTGTGCCATTTCAAAAGCACGTATGTGCTGAAGAGTCCCCCTTCTCCACTTGATGTCCTTGCCTCTGTCTTAATTTGGCTTGTATAGTTCACATCAAGAGGCAACGTTGCTTCCAGCTTCTGGAGGGATTCAACAAGCAAAAGGTCAGAAGTTAGGAGTGGAGTGCAGATATTTATTTCTCCAGCTCTCTCTCTGCTAGTCTGTCATGAATCGACAATGACTGTTCCTATGACGAAGGTCACAGCTTCTGTCAGATAGCAGTCTCCTATTATTACAACTTGAAATTTTTCTGCAGTCCAGTAAATGCCCCACACTCTTGATTTCTCAGCAAAGAGGTAAAATACCTCCAGCTATAGCTCTCTTTGGTATAATACGCCATTCTTTAACATTCTTCCCCTTTTTGTGTATAGTTTCTTTACTAAACTTTCAATTGCCCTGTTTCATTATGCCATCTGTTTCCTACTTGGATCTAGACAGGTAGATCCAAGCTAGAATTTTTATGTTATTTTATTTGTATCTATTTATATGTTAGTTAAAATCTACTAAAGTAGTAGATTTTATATTAATATTTGCCATAAAGACAATGTTTTATATAATATGTTCTTCAAATGTATTCACTCTGTTATCTATTTTGGAGTTTATCTGCAAAACAGATGATTTTTTCCTAGTAGGTTTTGCTTTTTAGGAAAGATAAGCAATGATTGAAGATTAAATTTGAAAAAGGGAAAAATGTTTTAGAGAATGTCCTGGAATGAGTATACATTTCACCAATATGAAATGTACATACTACAGTACACTGGGTGTATGTGTATTAGGTCAATTTGTGGGATTTATGTTTATTTTTTCTTGTAATCACTTGAGATAAAATTATGTGAAATGCCTACCACAACTGAAACTTAAGTAATCTCCTCTCATTCTTTCAGTTTTCACCTCAGCTTTGGTGTAGTTATGGCTCCAAGTTCTTATATCATAATTAGTTAACCGTAGGTTTCAAGTATCTTCTAGACTGGATTTATTTAGGCAGGAAATGAAACAATATGTTTTCAAATGATGTTAAAAAGCTAGTGTGATGCCTCAGCAGGTAAAGGAATCTACAGATAAAGGTAACCAGCTGCTAAGCCTGGTGACTTGAACTCAGTTCCTGGAACCCACATGGTGAAAGGCAAGACCCTACTCTCAAAAGTTGTCCTCTCACCTTCACACATGTATCATTGTGTAGATGTCTCTCCATCCCATAAACGCATGAATAAATTAATAGAAAATTCAATGATATTCAGATCCAAAATATTTGATGGAGCTTCATCAGTCTTTAGGGAGTACATGCTAAAGTATGCAACTTGTAATTCATTCCATTGTATGATAGGAAAGATAAAGTGACATGTGATTTTTTTTTTCCAAATGTGATTCTTTCTTTGTACTATGTAAAATGAAGCTTGAAGACACTGACCAATTGATGATAATAGTGCTTTTAATTATTTTTTATTATGATGGCAATGTTAAATTGTTATTTAACTATGGGCAATCTACTTTTCTTAATGGCTTTGATCTATTGTCTAGGTCAAATTGGTAGGATGTGCAAATGGGTAAAGTCAACATTGATATGGAGCCAGTACTTTTATTAGCTCTAATTTTGTGTCACAGCTCATGGTTGGTCTTGAAAATCCCGATATAAGTTTTTAGGTATATATTACATGATGTAAGGGAAATTACTTACTTTGTCTATTAAAAATATTCACTGTACATAATGATTCATTAAAAAATACCCAATGCTTTTGGGTGTCTGCTTAGTGGTTCACTGTGGAAGTTAAATTAAAATTAAACTATTGAAGGTTACTACCTTTGGGTACTGACTATGAAAACTAATTGGTAGTAGAATTGTTGTAGTCACACTATTATGACAAAAATATGTGAGACATTCACTTGTAATAAGAATAATTTATTTTACCTCACATGTTGGCAGGTAAAGTTCTTGATTAGGTTGCTGTGATGATTTGGATCTACAGACAGAAACATGTTATGCAGGAGTGTTTCGCAAAAAAAAAAAAGAAAAAAGAAAAGAAAAGAAAAGAAAAGAAAAAAAATGAAAAAAAGTGCTCATTTTGTGGCAATAAGCAAAAGGAACTAAGGCGTTATCTGAGTTCATAATCTTCTTCAAAACTGTATCTCCAATAAACTCTCCAAGAGACCTTTCACTAGATTCTATCTCTTTAAGGTTTCCCTTCCTCCAGTTTACACTATCAAGTGACAATGTATTTAACACTTGTAAGACAGAATATAAGGGAAAGGGGAGAAAAAAGAGAGAATAAAGAAATGCAGGTGACATGAAACGAGAAGAGGGGGAATACTTTGAAGGGAGGAAGGTAACCAGTAAGCGAGGAGCTGAGAGGTAGAAGGACAGCAAAAGAAAACGAAATAAAGTTACATACTGTAATGAGGCCTATCATTTTATATGCTAACATAGAAAAAAGAAAAAAATTCACTACAAGAAAATAATAGTAATAATAATAATAATAATAATAATAATAAAAACTTAATTTGAAACTGGAGAATGTTGGTACAAGTCCAAACAACTCAACAGTTCAGAGTCTGAGACAAAAAATTCAGAGTTGAGGCCATCCTATATTACACAGGGAGACTTCTCAGTAAAATAGAGAAGAAAAAATATTCTAGGCTTTGTCCTTCCTGACTTTTCTATGTGTTTACTACTTCAGTCACTCTCAGACACCCAAACTCCAGGTAATCCCTCATTTGCTTGATTCCTTTGACCTGACCAATATCCCGATCCTCCTTTATTACCTGATCTTACACTGTTCTCCTGCACTCACTACAACTCATTGTCTTTCATCACTCCTATCCTAAAATCTTCTGCTGCTTCATAATCACTTTATCATCATTGTCCTAGACAAAACCTATGCTACCCTTACAAATGGTAGCCTCATTTTCTTATATATCCTACATTTCTTTAGGTTTGTTTTCTCTCCTCTTTTCAAAACCTAATTTCCATTGAACATCTAGTAACCAAATATGCTACCCTCTTTCTTGGAGTAATATTTGAAACTGATTACTTCTGAACTCAGTACAGCTATTTTTCCTTGCTTTCTTTAAAAATCTCTAACAACGCCTTTGCTCCTCAATGTGAATAATGAAAAAGGAACAACTTGGATGAAGGAATTTCTCTTTCCACTAACAAATCCACCAACTGACCTCTGATATCTTCTTAGAATAAATGAGCTATGCCAGTTTTCATCTAAAACCAAGCCTCTCCATGTATCCCAGATGTTATTTTCTATCATGAATGCATGTACCTTCCCAACTATTTTGAATAGAAATTAGCTCTTATTTCTCTTAAAAAAATGAAATCATTACTATCATCATCCAAGCATGCAGTAATTTGTTCCATGTTAAAAATTTTCAACATTTGCTCAGCATCCACCTCCAGCCTCCACCCCAGTACTCTGCTTTCTTTTATTGTAGAACTCCTAAAATAAGCAGTCATACTCAATGTCTTTATCTTTATCTAGTTATTTTTGAGCAAACGCCAATTAGAGCCTCATTTGTAACTTTTATTTTTATATTATTTTTAAAAGATTTAAAAATACATTTTATTTATATATTTTGTAAGAATGTGTGTGTCTCTGTGTGTGCATGTATGGACATGTGTGTACAAGTAAGAGAATTGGTTTTCTCCTTCTATCTTGCAGGCCCTGAGGCACAATTTAGATTGTCAGGCTTGGCAGCAGGCATTTTTACTCACTAAGCCATCTTGCTAGCATGGATATTATCTTTTAAGCTAAATGTTATATATTTGGTGTACAGTATAATTTTACAAGATGTTTATATGATAAAATAGTTACCATATTTAAATGAACATAAACATCATTTTACGTATTACCCTCCTATAGCAAGAGCAGCCTTAATTTACTCAATTTAGTAAAAATCTTGAATATAGTACTCTATTATTAACTATGGTGGTCATGTTGCAGATCAGCTCTTTTGACTTGCTAGTTTTCCTTATCTACTACTTTGTATTCTTTGATCTATATCTCCCCATTTCCTGCTCCTCAGCAATGTCTTTTCTGCATACAGAATCAAAAGAAATAACTCACCCTTAAGAGAGATATCATTCTCATCCTTTAAAACAATTTACATTAACATTAGATGGTCATAATCTTGTTTGAGGCAATGGTCATATCTTTACTTCCTCACTCTAATTTGTCTCTTAATATTGTTGATATAATTATTCCCTTGATGTCAATTTGTGTCTTTAAGGACCAGATGCCAATATGAAATTAGAGCATATGGGATACAATGTCCTTAAATAATAAGTACGAGAAGACAAGTAAGGGCATCAAGAGCCTAAGAAAACAATGCAGATCAGAACTGGTAGAAGGGGGTGAGAAGGGAAGGAGTATGCTGTACAAAGGAGCTCAGAGGAATCCTTGAGCTACAGACGCCCATTTAAATAATCCCACATTCTAGAAATCCTACTGTGCTTAAGGTCTTAGGGAAGTGTGTGTCAACATAAACAGCATAGTGCCTACAGAAACTGGAGTTGTTGGTCAACTATTACTCTGAATGAAAGCTCTGACTGGAATATTTAGATAGTCAAATGCATCCCTGTAGATGGAATTTTCTCCAGTCCTGCTATGGTCTCCACAATTCCGCAGCCCACTTATAAAATAATCACTCAGAAGCTTATATTAATTAAACTGCTTGGCCATTAGCTCAGGCCTACCTCAGCCCATTTCTTTTAATCTATGTTGCCACGTGTTCCGTGACTTTACCTGTTGCCTTTACATGCTGCTCCCTGGATGGCAGGCTGGCATCTCCTGACTCAGCCTTCCTGTTCCCAGAATTCTCTTTTCTGCTTGTCCCACCTATACTTCCTGCCTGGCTACCGGCCAATCAACATTTTTATTTATACAGAGCAATATCCACAGCACTGCCACCCCCCACCCCCACCCCTGCTTTTTTTTCAGAGTTAAAAGCCCAAGAGATCAGAGCACTAGCGAATAGCCTTTAGCTTACCACTTGCTGCCGTTGCTTCCCCAGAGAGAGAGACCTTCATGTGTGTGACCTGTCTTTTTATTACCTTTTTGGTCTGCCTTCTCATTGGCTCTAAACCCAACCACGTGATTTCCTCATCACTGCCTGTCTATACAGACCTCCAGGTCTCTATGGTTGGTACTGGAATTAAAAGTTCGTGTCACTGCTTGGCTGTGTCCTTGACCACACGGAGACTCTGCCTGCCATATGAGCAGATTAAGGGCATGTGCCACCACCGTCGGACTTCTGGTAAATGGCTCACTTTTAGCTCTGATCCCCAGGCAACTTTATTTATTAACATACAAATAAAATCACATTTCAGCACAAATAAAATATCACCATATTTCCCCCTTCTATTCTAATAAAAAGAAAAAAGAGAAAAGTTATAACTAATATAAGAAAAACTATATACAATAACTACAATAACTATATACAATATATACAAGCAATAAATACCTAAATAATGTCTAGTCCATTTGCATATGGCAAACTCAGAGAAAATATTCCATTATCTATCCTATTTCCCTTTCCCTTAAAGCACTTTATTTTGTTTCTAGAAAGCCACAGTATTTTTTAAATTAAAATTAAAGGAAAAAGAGGCCCCAAATTTGAAAGAACAAAGGAAAGGTTAGGAGGGGGGAAGTGATGTAATTATGTCACATTCTCAAAAAATAAAACAAATTATTAGAATATATAATCACAACATATAAATATAACCTGGTGAGCCAGTTCAGTGTGGCCTGCATGTAAATGTTTCTAGAGCAATCATTTGGTACTGCATAACCTCTCATCTCTGGGAAAGGTTAATTCTTCCTCTCTCAGCAGTTGTTAATTGTTAATTGCTTAGAGCTTTACATCTAGGGATAGGCCTACATGAGATCCTGCCCCGCCATCTGCACTGGATATCAACTGACATTAGAATTATTTAGCTCTTGTTTAGGCAGCCATGTTGTTGGATGCAGCTTCCTTGTCATAACTAGAAGACATAATCTTATAGTTAACTCCCTGGCCTTCTGGGCTTATAATCTTATAATCTTTCTGGTTCATCTTCTGTAATATTCCCTGAGTTTTAGTTCAGGAGTCCTACAGTCAGTTGTCTGCATGCTGACTAGTTGTGGCTTTTTATAATGGTCTCATTCTGATGCAAAAAGAAGCTTCTTTGATGAGGGGTTTAGATCTACACTGTTGATATAGGGATAAGTATTTAGAATGTGGTTAAAAATTATACTGGTCTAGTAATACGGTGCTCTCTATGTGGTGATTTGGAGCTAGGAACCATAGATGAGAGAGAATAAGCATTTATCTTTCTGAGTCTGGGTAATCTCACTTATAATATTTTCCATTTCCATCCATTTACCTGCAATTTTCATGATTTCATTGCTTCTTTACAGTGGAGTAATATTCTATTGTGTATATGTACCACGTTTTCATTAACAAATTTTCAGCTATAGGACATCTAGGTTTTTTTTCCATTTCCATGCTATTGTGAATAGAGAAACAATGAGCATGGCTGAGCAAGTGTCTGTGGAATAAGATGTTGAATCTTTTGGGGATATGCCAAAGAGTGGTATATCTAGGTCACATGTTAGATTTATTTTTATGTTTTTGAGAATTCTACACACTGATTTCCTTAGTGGCTGGACCAGTTTGCAATCCACAAACAGTGTATGAAGGTTTCCAGTTCCGCATAACCTTGCCAGCATTTGTTGACAGTTGTTTTGCGATCTTAGTCATTTTGACTGGGTTAGAGGAAATCTCAAAATAGTTTTAATTTTCATTTCCATAATTACTAATGATGACAAACATTTCTGAGACATTTATTTGCCGTTTTTATTTCTTCTTTTAGAACTGTGCTAAGATCCATAACCCTGTTTTTAACTTGGATTATTTGTTTTCTTGACTCTTTGTTGAGTTATTTATATATTTTGGATGTTAATCCTCTGTCAGATGTATATCTGGCAAAGGTTTTTTCCACTCTTCACTCACTTGTAAATTACTGGCCTCAGTTCCTGGGCAAATGGTATCTTTTCCTACATCCGTATCATGTCAGCTACTGCCTACACTTTCTTCCAACAGTTCAAGCATTTCAGGGTTTACCTTGAGGCCTTTGGTCCTTTGGATTTAATTTTTTCAAGTCTTTGTTAACTTCCTTAAGTAAGCTTTTTGATGTCTTCTGTGTACTTTTAATTTGAAGTCTATTTTGTCAGATGTTAGGATAGCAATGCCTGTTTACTTCTTGGCCCCATTTTCTTTGAGTATGTTTTCCTTCTTTTTCCTTTAAGGAAGTGCTGATCTTTAAAGTTAAGATGAGTCTCTTATAGACAACATAAAGGTCAATTTTGTTTCTTAATCCCATTCAGCTATCCTATATCTTTTGACTAATGAGCTGGTGTTATTAATATTTAAATATATTATTGAAAAATTTGTGTTGATAGCAGTTATTTTGCTTTTTTGCTGTTTGTATTCTTACTTGTACTTTATTTTAATAATTATAGTAATTTATTTTCTTTCTAGAGTCTATTGGCTATGCTTATTTCTCTCTTCATTGTGAAGTGTTGCTTCCAGTATTCTCCATAGGGCTGGTGGACATAAATTCTTTTAGCCTGTGTGTATCATGGAATGATAGTCTTTCTTCTTAAACTATGGCTGATAGTTTTGCTGGGTAAAGTATTCTGGGTTGACATGTACATTTCTCTAGGACTTCTGGCTCTCAATGTAAATGAAGTTCAAGGTGCTTAAGTGTCTTGCTGGATGTAATATAGTAATCAAAAGCAGAGTTCAGTTGCTAGTCCAGTTTGTAGTTAATCTCCATTCAAGCCATAATCAATCATTATGGTCTCAACACCTGTGATGAGTAGAAACTCTGAGAAAAGGCTTGAGAAGGTATAAGTAAATCCAAAAATATTTAGATTAAATATTTAGATTAAATATTTAGTTATATATAGTTGCATCCAAATGAGAAGTTAGATCAAGCATTTTATAAATCTATAATCTATATTAAAAGAAGTTTTGCTCTTTGCAGCTAGATGAATTTCTTACTTTCTGATGATTTCTCCTGGAATCAAATCAGACATCACTAACCCTGGAACAATATCACCCTGTGTATTTATTAAGTGGAACTCTTATGTTGGCATGCACCTCAGTCACTGAGGTCAAAAGTCTCTTGAATATTCAAAGGAAGCATCAGGCATATTTGAAAAGTGAGATTCAGTCACTTTAGATTTTAAGGGCCAAAGGCTACAGGTATTATATTCTCTGAAGCCCTGAATCTATTTAACCTCACTTTACTTTATTCTGAAAAAAATATGTAGCCACGGTGACTTTCTTAGCATCCATTCTGCCACTATTTTCCCCTATACTTTAGGAGAACATTTAGATTATGGTATAGCTAGGTTACTATCACTATTTAGAGTTCTTTTCTGTAATATTTCAGCTGGTCTTGGAAGTAAGTCCCTAAGACCTTTATCACATTTGTATTATTTCATAGCCTGTCAAATGATAGAGGATTTATTAGCCTTTTTAAGGTTATTCTCATTTTCCCTTGAATTAAACCTCAAATTCAACAATATTAACTGCTGACAGCATGGATATTAAGTGATCTTTTTTGTCTGATGCCTTATATTTCTTTACAGAATAATATGTATATCTATGTTTGGACACCTTGCTCACCCTTCATGCAGTGGGAAGGGACTTGGTCCTGCCTCAACTGAATGTACCAGGCTTTGCTGTCTCCCCATGGGAGGCCTTACCCTTTTGGAGGAGGGGATGGGGAGTGGGTCGGGGGAGAAGATATGGGGAGCAGGAGGAGGGATGAGAGGGGGATCTGTGGTTGATATACAAAATGAATAATTTTTTTAATTAAAAAGAAGACAAAAATAAGATAAATAAGATGACATGTAAAAATACGTAGCTTGTTATCTGTTGTTACTAGTACTATGGATTATTGAATAATAAGTTAGAGGTAGAGTTCCTAAACCTATGTTAGCGGTAAAGGTAAGATCAATATATTGTAAATCTTTTCCAGACCATTTTAAGAAAAATTTTCTGTTAAGTTCAGTATAATTAACAAATCAAATGGAGTTGCTCTTATTGAAGCTCTCCTAAGTGGGGCTTCCTTATTCATTACCCCTAAACCTTCTTTTTACAAAATAGGGTCTTTAGAGGTAACTCAGTAGAACCACTAAGACCTATGGTAGTTTGCAAAACCCAAGAATACAGAATTAATACAAGAGTCCACAGCCTTTAAGGTGGGGTTCAAAAACTTAAGGTTAAGGATGAAGCTAGAAGAAGGAATACTGGCAATATTCTAAAATAGAAACTTGAGGGGAGTATGGGCTTTAGCTAGGAATCATCCCCACATAGAAAATGAAACCAATACTTTCTGGAAAGTAGGAGTTCAAGGTAGGTGATAAATTTAAGACTTCAAGACAAAGCAAATAGAGAGGACAGATGTTCTGGGAAAGAGAAAAGGAAAGGTCGTTATGGGTTAGAAAGCACAAGACTCAGAACTAAAGAGCACCTAGAACTAAGTAGGGAATGCTGAGTGCACAGAGGTGGAAGAGACAAGTGAGACTAACAGAAAGAGAGAGGCTCTTGCATCAGGTTGAGAACTTCCATGAGTAAATAAGGGGCAGACTGCAGGAACAAACATCCTTCTCTGGGAAAGCACTTCCATCAGCTAGAAGAAAATAAACATTGTTTGAAAATGAAACCTGAGCATACAGCAGTATCAGTTTAAGTGCCAAATCCAACATAAATGTAAAGGAAAAATAGTCTCCAGAATAAAACTCTCTTGTGAGGTACCAGACAGGATAGGGTTAAACAAATGAAATATGCTGAGAAAAGTTTAATGTGGAGAGGAACCATCTGGCAAAATCTCCACTATGCCCACCTTCTCTCTCAATGTCCTTCCTCAGGGGATTTGAAACAGCTGTGTTGAGATACTAGACCCATAGTTTTCACATTCATCTCAAAAGTAAAACCCAAAATATCCTCACTACTGCTGATTAGGGAGCGTTTGGGTTCTTCAGCGCTGAAAAGATGTGCCACACACTGCATTCCTTGGCTTTGAAACAACCAGCTTGTTGAAGGTTTTGCCCACTGCTTCTTGGCTCACATTCTACTTTCACATTTCCTTGCCATACTGCTGCATTGTTTCTACTGCTGATAAACACAGAAGTCCAAGGAAATATTTCTTAGACATTATGTTGAAAGGTTTCAATGTTGCAATTGAAAATAAGCTTTATGTTTAGTGAAATATGTGCTAGTTTGTCTCATATATGTCCCATTTAACTTCCTTGACTTAGATTTTATCATCTGTAATTTGGAATATTCATAGTTGCCTTGTGTGGATGCTGTGAACATTAAAAGATATATGCAAGATAAAGTACTTGTTATGGTTCCCAGTGTTACAATGTTTCCTCAGTAAGATGTAGTTGTTCTTATTGATGTTTTTGTCTCCTTTTAATGGTAATATACAGTTTTCGGTGTGCTGTCACACAAACTTATATGTCTCTGTCTAAAGCACACTTGAACTTTTGATTATACTCAATTGCTTACTGTAACTGAATTTATTCTATCAGTGAGTCTTCTAAAATGCAAATGCTTTTTAAACATCATTCAGAATTATTCTGAATTATATTTCATAGTATCCTGTAGAAGATGTACGGATTGTACTGACTTCTTATAAGACCACTATGGGTAAAGGAAAAGTAAGTGAGAAGCTTAAGGGGACATGATTCAGAGACACCCACTTCTACCTCTTCTTCATTTAGAAAAAAAATGAGTATTTACCTGAAAAAGCATGAGCATTTATGTTAGAAGGTTAGTTATCAATGTGTTCCAAGTAGGAGGAATAAGCAACCATTTGGAACATTGTGATCACTTAAATAACCCCACAGGAAAATATGGAGCTTAAAACTATCATTGGCCTTTGTGAGGAGGCAAAAATTCAAAGCAGCAGTGATTTTATAAGGAGACCCAAAGTGTTGAGGAAAATGTCCCAAATGTTTGAACAATGTGTCCTCTGAACGTATTTATTAGTAGTCATAGCTAGGACCAAGAATTGGGGATGCAGGATGTTTGCCATTCTACTCTCTGTGGGTATTGAGGGCCTCTGCATTCCCTCATTTACATGGAGAGAAAAAGTAAAAACTATAAAATGTCCTAAAGTTATTAACTGAGGGAAAAATCTTGGTAGAATGTTATGCATTATCAAAGAGAGGAACAGGTAACATTATGGAAGATCATTAGCTGGTAAAATAATTAGGTGAGAGATCAAATAAGTTCTTAAATATTAGCTAAGTCATTCTAATACATGCCACAGTAGAAGTTGGGCAGATCCTGGAACTTAAAATAGTAATCAAAAAATAAGATTATAGACATGCTAATATGGAAGGGGAAATATCACAAGGCCCCTGCAATAGACAAAGAAGTACAAGCAACTAAGGAATGCTGAGGGCAGGATATATTCTTCCCCAGGCAAGGGCTCATGAATGGGTTTTCCAATATCAAATGGTCAGTTCTGAAAACATGGACATACTAGTAATATTATACAGGCTGAGCAGGTTGTATTTATGTGTAGGTGTGTGTGTGTGTAACAACAATTAAGAAGAGGTCAGGAATTTGAGAGAGTGCAAGGAATACATGGGAGGTATTGGAGCGGGGAAAGGAAAGAAGGAGAATTATGTAATTATAATCTCAATTTAAGAAATTTTAAAAGTGTAATTATGTTACATAGCAAGACAAAAGAAATGAGATTATGAAAACAAAATGGAAGACAACAGTTCCTTAAATAAATGTGAAGGTCACTCAAGTAGCAACTGAATGAAGATCAGGTATGGAAATGAAACATGTAAGTTAACTTTCATGATTCCTGAGTATATATGCAATAGGGACATGCTGCCATTGTCTTGCTAGTGAGTACACTATCAAACGTTGTCTTTGAAACTTGGTTTTTAGATGTGATTGCACCTTCAACAAGCACATAGTCTATTGGAAATAATAGAACAGACTCTAAGCTGACCTACTAGATGAATTATAGTTTCCCTTCCAGTCACTTTAATGCTACTTTCCCAATTGGCTCTATTGTCAAAAGAAAACAATCCATTATTTTAGCATAATGGAGAACCACTGACATATGAAATCTTCATTTAAGTTAGTCTTCAGTTATGATAAATGTGATAAAGTTAGAGTTTTCCCATGTAGTGAATAGTATAAATATGTGACACCCTAATGTAGAATTGCTTATTTATCCCAAAGTGAGCAGCTTATTTAAATGTAAGTTACTGCTATTGAATGTCATCATAGTTTCTAGAAGTTTCCCAATAATTAATTCACATACCCATGACTCCCATTTTCAGTTTATTTAATGCGTTTTCTGAGTACAGAGGTCAGGGTGGTGAATTGTTTTTTTTTTCTTTTTTCGGGAGCTGAGGACTGAACCCAGGACCTTGGGCTTGCTAGGCAAGCGCTCTACCACTGAGCTAAATCCCCAACCCCCGTGGTGGTTTTATATCCCTTCTTCAAATGGCATTCAGTGGGGGGGGGGAAACTGAAGAAATACACTCCAAATGCATTTGATTTCAAAATTTTATTGCCTGGGGTTTTCAGAAATATATTGTAGAAGGCATTAGATAGGACGGGGAAACTGGGCATCTAAATCATACCCACGTACTAAATAACAAAAACGTTGACCTCTGTATGGCTAGGATTGATTTCACAACAGTGGAGAAGAACAAAAACTGTCATTATCATAAAGGTGATTTAGAGATAGAAGTCTGACCTTTCTTCATTCTGTAAGAGTTACATTATTAAAGACTTGGTAAATTATGGCTCTCCTGAAATGAAATACTGGTATTACATTCCATGGTGGTTTTCTTCCAGAAAAAAAATTGATAATTTTATTTGATTCTTCATGAAGTTTAATAGATAATCTAACCAGAAAGTGCTGACATATGAAATACTAAGTGGCCAAACTCAGGTAGAGGTAATGAAATGATTCTAGAAACAACAGTAAATCAAAGACAAGTTTACTTTGATTCCATGTAAATATGACTAAGCTTCCCCACCAGAGATCCTAGAGCAGGACTAGAGGATATGTGAAGTTTGGCTACAATTTTGAAGAGGTATTATGACATGTTAGTCAGACAACAATTAGTTACAAATGCCTCTAACATGCTCATTATTTTGATAGAGGCTATATTACCATTACCATAATATATTCTTTTCTGTGATTTTGCTCTTTGAAAGAAAAACACAATATGGGCATTGATTATGCCTTTATAGTATCTAATCAAATGTTCCATTAGATGAATAATTCAGTCAAATTGTGTTTTTGGCATGTATGAAAACTATCTCTACTACTTTCTATTCAAAACATTCAGTTACTTGAATTCAAGTACTGCTAGTACTTTGATTTTAGTTAGCCTAATTTGTGCATATTTGTAGTGGGTAGCCAAAGTTACCTATTAAATAAATCTTCCTTTTAACTACGTGGAGTGGCCTTAATAATTTCACCAATACATATTAACATAGCCTTTGAAACAATAATCCCTTAACAAAAACCTCAAGCTACCAAATTTCAATTAAATTTTTTAAGTCATTTTCAAAATAGGAAACAGAAAAAACCACTCCTTGGCTCATTCAACTAAAGGATTGAACTCCCAGACAGTATCAGTGCTAATAAAATATGAGGCTAGATAAAGCACATTTGTGAGGATCATTTCAAGGACTGATCAAGTATTTGAAGGCACACTATTGCTATTGAGATTTCAAGGCAGAACAGACACTAATAGTCTGGTAGTTCTCAGAACATAGGTGTGGCTTCAGGGTCATAGATAAAGAAAGATGATTACCATCTGTACACCCAGACACAGTATAATCTTTGAAGTCAGATAATCACCATTAGGTCCATCCAACAAGATTTTACTACAGGTCAATAAATAAGAAGGAAAGAGGGCCATTGTAGCTGGTACTCTGAAGCAGAAGGGAAGGAATATGGCTGCACTTAATTGTGCTGCTCCTGTTGTGTTTGGCTTTATGTTTTCATTCTGTTAATTAGAATGTTTCTCAAGCATGCTCTAGGTCTCTCTTCATAACTGACTCTTCAATCTACTTACTCAAATGGCATTTCAGTGCTTAACTATCTTACTACAGTGGTCTCCTGTGAGGTAATAGCAATAAAGCTAAAAGGAAGAAATCATGAATCACAGGCTTTGCTCATAGGCTATAGCTTTTCTCTGATGTTAACCTTAAGATGCTAATTAATAAGCATTTAATCAGTCAGCTTGATATGCAGGCACATCCCTGCTTGTTCAGCCTGCAGAAGGGCCTTACCTAGTACCCCTGCAGCCTGATGGCACAGTGGGTTAATAGCAAACTGACTACCAAGTATTACTTGTTAATTTTTTATTCTAGTGAAATAAAGAGGTGGTGTAGGAAAGATTAACTGCAGGATGGCGAGAAAATGGTTGTAGAAAAGAATTCTAAGGTTTCTTATTGACATAGTCAAGGTTATAGTTCGTAGGTAGGATAGGGATAATTGGAGAGCTGACAACTTGTATCAACATGGAAATGAGTTTCTGAAAACACAGACCATGGGCTATTGTCTTGATCCTTCATAATATAATGGTAAAATAAAAGGAATGTAACATGCCTTCAGCACTGAATTGTCAAGTCATATCTTGCCTACCGGTAGTAGGGAGTCCTAGAACAGTGGTTCTCAACCTTCCTAATGCTGTGACCCTTTAATACAGTTCCTTATGTTTTGGTGACTCCCAAACATAAAATTATTTTTGATGCTGTTCCATAACTGTAATTTTGGTACTGTTATGAATTCTAATGTAAACACCTATGTTTTCCTATGATCTTAGGCAATCCCTGTCAAAGGGTCATTTACCCTCCAAATGGGTCACATTCCTGAGGTTGAGAACCACTGTCCAAGAGGGTGGTGGCTCAGTTACCAATGGCCTTCATCTACTAGAAGAACTAAAGTGAGGAAACAATTATAGTGCTCTCGTTGCAGACCCAGGACTGTGTTATTGAAAGTAGGTAATCTGGGCTACTAAGTAATGAGAAAAGTTTCTGGTGCAATAGGCAGATATATCCATATGTATATGTAATATGTAAAAACATACTGTTTTGTATTTTCTGTAGTATATATTATATATATTATGGAAAAAAAATTTTCTAAAAGCTTAAAAAGCATCTAATTCAACCCAGTGTTAGATGATTCCTAGGCCCTATCAGTCAAGACGTTGCCAACATTTTTTGAACATTTATAATAATACCATCTCATTAATTCCAGTAGTTTTCCACTAGTTAATCAGACAGCTAACTTTGCAAGCCCAAAACAGTGTCTGTATGCCTTCAGTCTGCTTTCCAGGAGCAACTACCGAGATCTCCTAGCATATTGTCTTCTTCTACGCGGCACTAAAAATACCAGCTGTGTCTTGTAGAAATTTCTGCACTTAATTTTCAATGAATGTATCTTTTTCTATTGACAATGATGCTATAAAATAGTGCATAATTAATCACAAAGTGTATCACACAGTCCTTAGCATAGAAGTTAACAGGAAGGAGAGAAAAATTAGGTTCAGTTTTTAAGAAAAACTTAGGTGGGGTAGTTGATTTGGTCATTCATTTATCTATATTCATAAATATATTTAAATGTATTTAGATGTTTCCTGTTTCTTTGTAAAGGCCAAATCTTCCTCTTATTGGTCATTATCTTCTAAGAACATCATAACCAGTAATCAGTAGGAGCTCAATAAAAATAGAATGATTTAGAGAAATTATAAGGAAAGTCTCCTTGTTTGATTTGTCTTACCAGAGGATAGACCAAAATTTGAAAAAGATAAACCTGAAAATGTATTTGCTGGAATAAGCCTTTACTCAAACCAGGGAGAATCCCCAATTTTATTAATGTATAATCTTAAACCTTCATATTAATTTAGGCTCTTTACTGGTTCAGTAGCTACCTATAATTGCTACCTCAATGTTATTTTCCATACTCTATGGTGTCTAAGATGGTTTGAAGTAGATTCCTTGAATAGCTCAATAGGTCTACTGTTTTCTCACTTTCTGTCCCATTTTGTTATTATTCTAAATTGTTTTTGAAGGAAAAAGACACAAATACTTCTCATTCTGCACATAGGGCTTCCTCCCACTGAGCACAAACTAATTGCTGTATTTACCTAGATAGTCTCTGCTGCAGCAGTTATAATGACTATTAGTGCTCACTGGGAATCTATTCTGAGTAATATATTAGGATGAATTCTATGTCTTGGTCCATTTAGGAGCACACTTCCTTTTGTTGTAGATAATTAATATCATTTGACCACTTGAAAAACATTCTACATTGGCCAGTAAAGAAGTAGAAAGAACAATTTATTTATACTTGTGGTAGATCTTCTGGGTAGGCCATGCTGGGTCTTATGTAGTGCTAGTGTTTGGATAATGATTAATTAAGCAAACACTAAATATATCCATTGGAAAAATCTCCTGCTTCATTAATGCTTCACGGTTTTGGACCATTTCACAGAGTACACTTCCCATCTCAAATGAACACTTGACTTTGTTTTAACCAGGAGGATTTTTCTGTTTTTCATAAAAAGGCAGATTTATGTGCAAAATCCTCAAACATAGTGAGCCTTAAGAGGAACTGTAGTGCTGAGGAGAAGATGGATGAGGTGACAATGGCTGGAAGACATAGACAACATTTAAGAAAAGAAGTTGATTTGCATATGAGTGGCCAGATTGATACCATTGTAGTCTCTGGATAGAAAACTAGTGTTTTTCATCTTTATTATTCGCCAAGCAATAGAAATGAGCCATAGAAGGTGCCATTGACTCACTTTTCATCAGTTTTTGATCTATGTCATCATATTATCAGAATTGGTTCAGAAAAAAATTCAAGTAGTATACCCCCTTAATTCTTTGCCATTTATTTCTTTGTTTTCAATTTCTGTAATTCACATATCTCTTCTTTGTTGCTGACTTTGCTTAGTCACCTCTAAAATTACCCCCCACATGTCTGTGATCATGGTATTACCTAGATTTCCCCCAAAGTTTTTCCATTTACAAAGGGATTTCTTTAAATCACCAAGCAACTCCTAAAATGAATCTATGTCAGGAGTGTGTTTGCCTTCCACAGCCATTTGCATTTCAGTGAGCATCACCCACATTGCTTTATCCCACCAGAACTCTCATGTTGGGATTTCAAGAATTCTGGTAAGTAGAGATGAAGAATATCTTCATACCCCATTGTTATAGCACAACATTTAGCTTGTTATACACTGAGGCTATAAATGAAGCCAGGTCATCTTCTGTGTGTAATTTCATTAAGGAGATAATAGGACATGGTTCCCCTAAAAGAAGAAAAACAACCAGGAGAGTGTGATATTTCATTTTAGGTGTCAACTTGTTTGGTTCATGGAGTGCCCAGACATTTGGTTAAGCATTATTTTGAGTGTATCTGTGAGAGGGTTTCTAGATGAAATTAATATTTGAATGGGTATATTGTATAAATCAGAATGCTCTCTCTAAAGTGTTGGAGACCTGAGTTAAAAATAAAAGCCTGGTTAAGAGATAACACCTCTTCCCTCTGTGCTAAGGTCATTTCTGGCCTTTGGACTCAGATAGAAACATTGGTTCCTCTTGAGACCAGAGACTTACTGGAACTTAGACCTTCGATTTTTTTCTGAATTTCAGACCTTCAAACTCCTTCAGGAATTATGTTCTCTCAAGGGTCTTCAGCTTGATGATTAAAAATCTTGATACTGTTTCTGCTGCTCTATTGCTCTGTCCATTTGTCTTGTTCATATTGGTTCTGTTTCTCTGGTAAACTCTAAAACATAGAGTTCATTCTTTTTCTTTCTTCAATAAATGATTAGAAGTATAACTGTTAGAATTTAATAAATTATTTTCAGAATTTCCTGTCATATTTATTTCAACTTAGATTGAATTGACAGATCAGTTTCTGTAAGTAACTAATTGATTTGGTCAAAGAGCTAAGCTAGTATAGTGCAATAACAGAGGAATATAGGCCGGGAAGTCATCTGAATAAGAACCACTCTTTCAATTCTTACTAACTAAAACATTCTTCAGACAAGACACTCAGGCCCAGGCAGAATCAGTTTAAACTGTGCATGACAGGAAGGATCTGTATAAAATAGTTCACTTAGGTTGCCTGATAAAATTTCACCAGAGTAACAAGCAGTGCAACCTTTGTTTGGTCAAATCAAGCAAATCAAAGCAGTTTGTCGATCTACGTCCAACTTTCCTCAAATCCTACATATGTTTAATCGACCTCTTTCTTTGATTCATTTTGAATTTTGACCTACTATTTGGCATTATGTAGCCAACTGTTTTCATGGCTTTCATAAAAGTACTCACCGAAAATGGATGATACTTTCCAGCTTTCTTGTAATCAGGAGCCATACATATGGACAATAAATGAATTAATTGATATGTGAACCTGTAAGATGGTCAAGGGAAATTATTAAATGATTGGACCAAATGGAGTAACAAATGTGATCTGGTACCATCAGTTGTCCATACTAAAGAAGCCATCTGCTGAATAGAGTCTACAAGGCGGTAGAGCTTTGTTGCTCACCAGTCACTGCCAGTATAAAACAAATATTCAAAGCAACGTATCATAAAAAGTAATAAAAGAGAAAAATGCTTACAACTTCTTACCTGATCTCAAAAGATTTTATTCATAAGAAGAGAATCCTATGTCCTGAAGAAACATTAATTCAATTCATGTTCTATCCCTTTGAGGATTACAGTATATATTCTTTCCCCATTGCCTAGCTCTTGCTCTGAATAAATTTCAAAGACGTTTCCCCTCAAAGACAAGCAAATTAAGATTTTCATTTTCTGCCTCAAAAACTTACCATGTCACTGCAGTCCAGAATGGTGTCAGAATACAAGCTGACTACTGTAGGTAGGCTGAAAAAAAGAACAGAGCAAAATAAAGCAAAATCAAAATATCAGCTTTTCAAAGGTGTATTGAAGTATGGAGAAAAAAGCTGCTTGGAGCATATAGAGAGGAAAATAGTTGACTGGCAGGGTGTGCCAATGTAGTCCTACAGTTTGGTACTTTGAGAATTCTCATTGCTAATTGTTACATCTAAGATGATACTTCTTATCATTGTGGATTCTGTAGAATGGTATATTATGCTATTTTGAAATATTTGTCAAATTGTAGGGCCATAGTTGTGAAATTAATTTATTAGTAAAAGATTGATCTCATTTTCTCTTTTTCAGTGAAATAGAGTAGAAAATATTATTACATCATAAAACCTGCACTTAAGCTATGTACAAATTCTATCTGTCTATCTATCTATCTATCTATCTATCTATCTATCTATCTATCTATCTATCTATCTTTCATCTATCTTTGTTACACCTTCATGCACAGGCTAATAATGACAAGTATATTTCTTACTGAATGCTCTGGTCATAATGTTCGAATGATGCTGTTCCCATTGACTGATTTTGAGATTTAGTTCACAAAGACATGGATATAAAAAGTTCACCTAGGGCTGGAGATGGGAAAGAGGTTGATAGGATAATCCTCTCAGGCAAGAGAGAAAAATTATTTCTCTGATGTTACATTAGCTACTTGTCTCATTACTGCAAAAACGCATTACAAAAGCAGCTTTAGTTTTTTTTTTCTCACAGTTTGAGTCTATCATGGCAGGGATGACATAGTGGTAGGAGCAAGAGGTAACTGATTACATTGAAATCACAGCCAGGAAGCTGAGAGAGATGAATACTGGTGCTTAGTTCATTTTCTCTTTTCTATGCAGTCCAGGCCTGAGTCTGTGGAATAAAGTCACCCACGTTTAAGGCATTTAAGATACTTCTTCCTATGGATTGTAATGCATTGGCGATTAACTCTGAGTTACCAATAATGCATTAGTGTAGCATTAAGGAAAGAAAGAAAACCAGCTGGAGTCATTTCACCAAGAATAAGTTCAAATTTGAATCCCCTACTTCATGCTTCCTGTGTCTACCTTCTCTGTGTGTCTTCCTCTCTCTGACAAAGGGATTTGTTCTGTGTTTATTGAAGAGCATAGAAAGCATCATAGGGGGAAGGAATGGGACAATACAGAAATCTTTAGTTGAGTTTTATAAGGGATTAAGTTACTGCCTTTAACTGATCCAGACAACAAACATCATTGTTTATCAACCAAAAAAAAAAACATAAATGGATGCTTTCAACCTTTATGGTAGATTTTAGGAAGCTGCTTTCCACATGGTATTTGCTGCTTTCAGCAAATGAAGCATATGCATTCTCCTGGGCCAGGGGCATGGAAGAGTACATAACTACAGATTGTAGCTATGCATCATCTTAGGTCGTAAAAGCTGATTACATGGGAAATCCTAGGCAAGTGCAGTTGATTGTCGTTCTACATTGTTATCCTAAAGGCCAATTAAGAAAACAGAGTACACAGTAGGCTAACAACGTTAAGTGACCTCAAGACGTTTTATTAATTTTCACTGTGAGGTCTAGCAAAAGTTTCAGTCTCTTAGAATGTAAGAGTTGTTTTCCGAATATTACATCACCACAGCTCAATTAACCTAATCTAGGTACTCCTTCACAGAGATGCTCAGAGACCTAGACCTGTCTTTGGTTAATCAAGGTTCTGCCAGGTTGACACTTAATCGAAACTGTCACAGATAACTTTAAAGCCACCGGCTCATGTTCATAATCAAAAGTAAAATGGGTAAAGTCAATGTCATTACCAGTTTTTAAATTATTTACTATAATTCACGTTCTTGTTGCTTATACCTAGGACATAGTACTTGCTGATGGTTGGTAGGTATGCAGCAATTATTTTGAAGGAGATATAACTAATATTTCTTTCCTCTTTTACCAGCTGTATAATTTGGGCTTGTGCTGATACTGTGATCAGCACAGATTTCTACCATTTGTATGTGACTCTCTGGATTATTATCTCTCACTTTACCTTTGTTCATTTGTTTTTGAATCTCTACAAAAAAGTCTTTAACTCGACTCAGTTGGTTTCACTTGTTTGTACCTTGAGGAATAATATGAATTTTAATTATTTCTCACCTTGCTTTTCTATCTTCAGGGACTCTGGGAAAGAAAGTAAAACACCACCACCAACAAAACAAAAATAATCACTGAGAGTAAAAATATCTGAATTAAAACAACTATAAAAATGTTCTATATATTATTGTCCCAAATTGATGCCAAACTATTTTAATCCAAACAAAATCAAGGGGATGCACTGCTAAAATTATATGATTTATTAATAAGATGATCAGTGCCAGTCTACTGGGGTTTATGTAGCAATACCACAAACCAAGTGGCTTATAAACAGCATAAATGTCTTGTCTCATTTTTTTTTCTGGAAGTCGGGAAGTTCATGACCAAAGCATTGGCAGATTTGGTGACTAGCAAGGTTCTGCTTCCCAGACTGCAGTCTTTGCTATGAACTCTGTTCTGTCATAGCAAAACAATAGAAGGCTAAGGAGGACTCTGAGGTCTCTTCTAAAGGCACTGATCTCATTCTCGAGGGGCCCCTCCATCATAATCACTTCTAAAAGACCACACTTTGAGAGCACTGTCAACATAGGTACTAGGGTTTCAATGCATAGATTTTGGGTAATGTAAACATTCAGGTTTAATTCACAATTTTCTGTTGATAATTATATTTGCTGCATGTAAGGTAGATTTTTCAAAGATTCAAGATAACACCTTTCCCCCTAACTCATCACTCAAATGTTCACTCTCAATTAAAAAGGGCATTCCTGACTCAGTATAGTCAACCTTACTATCAAGCAATCAACCTTAGGCACTATTAATGGGCATCAAAGGAGTACAGGTTGGGGAGAATTCCTTAGAATATTGCCAGAAGTTTAAGAATATACAATTTTTAAATACTTAAGCTGTGATGACATATAATTTTGGGCTCATCAGCCTTCTTTTCTAGCTATGTTTACCTAATCAGCTTGCTGACTTTTGCTCTATTCAAACTTTCAGTTAAGAAAAAGAAATCCCCTATAATTATTCTACATTTCCCTTAGCTTTTCTTCATGTCTGATCAGAGAAGTTATTAAACTCTTATTTCAAGCAGAAGTAGGTTCAAGTTCTGATTTTGTGTTTGCCTGGCAAAGAAAACATTGCACAGGAGAGGATGGAAAGATGGTAAAAGCCAGAGGATCAGGACATCTGCCTGCTACAAGACAGTGTCTTCTTGATGTGATAGTGATGCTGCACCCATAGACTCAACAGTATGGTTAATTAGACAAGACCCACATAATGGCCACATGAATCAACATGCCAACATGGATGGAAGAAATGTTTCCTGGGCCTTAGATATAGGAGTTGTGTTACTGGACTGGACATTGTTAATATATATAATGGAGTTTTTATCTGAATCTGTCAAATATTTATGGACTAGACATCATTAATGTAATCTTGACTGTACATATTGTATATACTTATTGGATAGTTTTTCTTGTATTAGTTATAAGCTTTTTTAATTTTAGACAAAAGAGGGGAAATGTGGTGGTATTGTGTTCCACAAAATATTGTGTACCTTAATAAACTTATCTGGGGTCAGAGACGGAACAGCCACAATATTAGAGGTTAGGCAGTGGTAGCACACACCTTTAATCCTAGCATTCCAGAGACAGAAATTCCTCTGGATCTCTGTGAGTTCAAGGCCACATTGGAAACGGCCAGGCGTGGTGACACACGCCTTTAATCTCAGAAAGCGAGCCTTTAATCCCAGGGAGTGGTAGTAGAAAGCGGAAAGGTATATAAGGCGTGAGGACCAGAAACTCGAGGCATTTGGCCTGGTTAAGCATTTGGCCTGGTTAAGCATTTGGCCTGGTTAAGCATTTTGGCCTGGTTAAGCATTTGGCTGGTTAAGCATTTGGCCTGGAGATGCATTTGGCTGGTTAAGCTTTCAGACTTTGGAGCAGCACAGTTCAGCTGAGAGCCATTCAAAGATGAGGACTCAGAGGCCTCCAGTCTGAGGAAACAAGACCAGCTGAGGATCCGGCGAGGTGAGGTAGCTGTGGCTTGTTCTGTCTCTCTGATCTTCCAGTGTTCGCCCCAATAACTGGCCTCAGGTTTGATTTTATTAATAAGACTCTCTAAGATTCTTGCTACAGAGTTGTATTGCAGACATTTGACACTACCCCATGGCCGCTTATCCTCTGCAATATGACAAGTTGGAGATCTCTGTGGTAGCCATCTTCTGTAAAAAGAAGATTCTTTGATGAGAGGTAAGAGGTGCGCTTATTTATGAGTATTTGGGTAAATATTTATAATATAATGTATTAATTACTCTTCTATTGCTGTGATTGTTAGAATTCCTAGCCACTCCCTCAGCTACATGACTATGCATGTGCTGGCAAGATGCTTAGTCATCCCAGGGCCTTTTGTCCTACATAATCCGTGTGCTTCATGATCATGTAATCTGTGTGCATGTGTGGCATAGCTACATAAGCCCATATGCTCATGGGCAGTGTGGGGGTGGGGGACCTATAAAAGTGGGTTCCACTTATTCCTCCCTCCTCTTCTTCCATGATCATTCTATAGGCCTACGCACATCCCTTCTGTTCCCTTCCCTTAATAAACTCTTATAGTGGGTTTTGTTGTATCTTGTGACTTTTCTCGCACAGTAAACAGCGCCGCTTAATGAATAACATTATGCCGTTTAATAAATAACAGTGATGACATGACCAAGGAAAATATAGAAGAGAGAGTTTATTTTGGCTTTCAGTCTCATAGGGACAAGTTTCTGTTATGGTGGGGCACAGCAAAAAATGGCAGGCATTGTGACAGAAACAGGAAGCTGAGAACTCATGTTTTCAAACTCAAGCACAAAGCAGAGAAAACAAACGGGGAGCAGAGAGAGGTTATGAACTCTCAAGCCCTACTCCCAGTGACATACTTCCTCCAATAATGCTGTACCTCCTACACCCACTTACAGTGTCATCAACTGGGGCCAAGTGTTTAAATACCCAAGACTGTGGGGGAACTTTTCTTCTTCAAACCACCACATACAGTTAGAGGTATATCCATTTAGGGAAACGGTAGTTGTAGGTTCTCCTTTAGGATCTCGGATCTCTCTAGCCACGGGTTCCTGGCTAGGTTTATTATACTAGGCATGGCTTCCCTCCTGTTACGTGGGTCTTAACTTAAATTAGATAGTTGTTGGGCACCTCCAAGATAAAAGTGCCTCTATTGCACCATTGTGACTATGTTGTCAATGTTGTTCACACACTTTATAGCTGGATAGGACTATTAATTCCCCCCCCCCAGCAGTTTACATCATACCTTCCAAATACTATGAGAGGTAGCCCTAAGGGAGGAGGATTCCAAGTACCTCCTTGATATCTCCAATTTTTCTATCCAAAGTGTGTGTGGTCTTCAGCAACAGTCTTATCTTTAAGCTCTGGGTAGCAACCAAAGGTAAAGACAATAGCCTATTTGGGGTGTCTCTTGTAGCTACCTGACCAACAACTCAAAGGGAGATGTCCCTTGACAATCCCTGGTGTTGTTAGATAGTCTATGGATCTAAAGAGAACATTATCAACTCCATTTAAACTATAAACATATATGTATATACATGTATAGTATGTTTTTTTTGTGTCTGCATCTACAATAAAGTTTAATTTACGGCCGGGCGGTGGTGGCGCACACCTTTAATACCAGCACTCGGGAGGCAGAGGCAGGTGGATCTCTGTGAATTCGAGGCCAGCTTGGTCTCCAAAGTGAGTTCCAGGAAAGGCACAAAGCTACACAGAGAAACCCTGTCTCAAAAAACCAAAAAAAAGTTTAATTTACAAATTAAGCACAATAAGATAGTGATAATAAAATATAACAGTTATAAACATGTACTATGATAAACATCCTTGAAAACCTATGAATTATTTCTGAAATTGTCCACCTAATATTTCTAAACTAGGCATAATCTAGTGTGACACAAATTTCTTTTTTAAAAAATATATTTATTTTATAATTAATTTAATTTTACATATCAGCCAAGGATTCTCCTGTCTTCCCTCCTCCCACCCCCAGCCTTCCCCCCCAATTCACCCCCCATTCCCACCTCCTCCAAGGCAAGGTCTCCCCTGAGGAGTCAGCCCAGCCTGGTAGATTCAGTATGTGTTTTAAAGCAACCTTGTAAAGTAATGTGGTTTGCTATGGATTTTTCAAACATCATTCATGTTCTTTTTTTTTATTTAAAAATGTTTTATTTATTTTGCATACCAACCACAGATCCCCCTCTCATCCCTCCTCCCACTCTCCCCCTGCCCCCCCCACCTGCCCTCCTGCCGGCCATGTCCCCCCATCCCTTCCTCTGAAAAGGTAAGGAAGGCCTCCAATGGTGAGTCAGGAAAGCCTGGTACATTCACTTAAGGCAGGACCAAGTCCCTCCCCTCTGCCTCAAGCGTGAGCAAGGCATCTGACCATAGGTAAGGGGCTCCAGGAAGCCAGCTCGTGCACCAGGGATAGATGCTGATCTCACTTCTAGGGACCCCTCAAACAGACCAAGCTACACAACTGTCTCGCATATATGCAGAGGACCTAGTCCAGTCAAATGCAGGTTCCACAGCTGTCGGTCTAAAGTTAGTGAGTTTCTATAAGTTTGATTCATTTGTCTCTGTAGATTTCCCCATCCTGATCTTGACCCCTCTTGCTCATAGAATCCCTCTTTCCTCTCTTCGACTGAATTCCTGCAGCTCGACCTGGTGTTTGGCTGTGGATCTCTGCTTCCATCAGTTACTGGATGAAGGCTCTATGATGACAATTAGGGTATTCACCAATCTGATTACTGGGGTGAGCCAGTTCAAGCACCCTCTCCACTATTGCTAGTAGTCTAACCTGGGGTCATCCTTGTGGATTCCTTGGAATTTCTCTAGCACCAGGGTTCTCCCTTACCTCATAATGTCTCCCTCTATCAAGATATCTCTTTCATTGCTCTCCCACTCTATCTCTCTTCCAGCTCGGCCATCCCATTCCCTCATGTCCTTTATTCATCTTCCCTCTGTCTCTCTATTGTCTTCCCTCTCCAGTCCCAAGTTGAAGTCTTCCCTTTCCCATTTCCCCCCTCATAGCACCTTGTTCCTACTCTCCTACTGTCCCCTTCTCTAAGTCTTACTTTCCTCATGTCCATCGAATCTTTCTACATTTCTGGATTCTATAGTCACTCCAAATTGTATCCTTAAATCTAAAGTTTCAGATCTGGGAGCCACAGATGAGAGAGAACATGCAGCATTTGTATTTCTGTGCTTGGGTTACCTTATTTAATATTTATATCAAACCTGCTAAATCCATTTAATGTTGATTAAGTTTATATTTAAGGATGGCCACTTGTGACTGGACAACCTATTAGGGGGCTCATTCACAAATACTGATACTCCCTTTCTCAGAAACAATTAATTGCCTGTAGCTCTTCATCTAGGCATAAGGCCTTTTGAAATTTCTCCTATTTGTACTGTCATCTCAACTGGTACTGTCATATGCATTATGTTTAGGAAACCATATTGTTGAGATTTCATTGGTGTATCTTCCCTGTCACATATAGAAAACACAAACTCTCAGCAGATGTCCTGCTCTTCTGGCTTTTACGGTCTTTCTGTGTCGTCTTTCATGATGTTCACTGAGTCATATTTGTAAGGTTTGCATCATAGATATATCAGCTGTGTTTGTGCATTATATGGTACGTTGTTTTCAGTGGCTTGCCCCTTAAATAGAACTGAGTCTCCCTTCCTGCTCCCCTGGCAGAAGCCATCAATTGTGGAGAGCTACACCTCAGCATCCCCATCACAATTTTTAAAAAGTTCTCTCTGATGGCTTCCTGCCTAGGCTGTTACTTTTTGGGGTGGGGTGAGGTGGGGATTTGGGTGGGGGTAGGGGTTATCACAGAAATCTTCCACGTCCCTCCCTCTCAACTGTGCATCTGCAGTCATTGATATCACAGCACAATTAGCCTCCTTGCTCTTCACAGTCAGCAGGAGCACAGATCATGAGCATCCACATGGTTTCTGGTGACAGACTACAAACATGGCCCTCGGCTGCCATAGGACGATGGACCCAGGCAAGGCCCTCAGAGGCAGCCTGGACCACAGACATCAACATGGCCTCAGGTGGCAGCACAGACCTCCTCGGGCCTCAATATGGCCTCAGGTGGCTACACAAGCCAATCACATCAACATGCCCTCCTGAGGCAGCAAAGCCTTAGGATATCACCAAGGCTTCAGTCAGTTGCATAGACCTGGTATGTTCACATGGATCGTGGCTTCATCAATATCTGGGGCATCATCATGGATCACATTCACCATCATGGCCTCCCAGGGTATCATGGATGAAGGTCCTTCAAGGAGGACCAGAAAAGTGAACCATTCCTCATCTTGGGCCTCCAACATTGCCCAGAATCAGGGAAATCCCAGAGCAGGGCAGTGTGTGTTCAAGGGCTAAGTCTGTGTCTGAAAAGCTCCAGGCTGCTGACACCACCCCGTCAACCCTACTGGGCAAGGACATGTGCCACTGTGGACCTCAGCCCTCTCTCACACCTGTCACCATTGTTGTGTCTCCAGTCTGCCTCTCTCCACAGCATACATACAGCTCCATTTTCTATCTTGCTCATCTCTCCCTCACGTATTTGTTCATTATAGTGGCACCTGGTTGGCTTCTACCACACCTGCCTCTCTATCTCATTCTTGTCTAAACTGTGTATGTTGTAGAAGGTAGGACAATAGGTGATGAGCAACTATGAAAGGTACTCTCTGAAGGATTATATAAATTATGTTCCTCTATTTTCTTATTTATGTTTTTGAGAAAGAGTCACACTGTATAGCCTTGGTCAGCTAGGAACTCATTATGTAACCCAGGCTGACATGGAACTCACCACATCCTCTTGCCTCCAAAAGGCTAAGATTAAAATTATATCATGCCAGGACTACAGAGACTATATTGCTATAATTCTCCAGTATCACATTCATGCACAATGTCCTCTGAGCACAGTCTAGACATTCCCATTCCTCCTGCAAGAGGTCCACAGCCACATCCCTGAATGTTGACAGACCCTGGAGAGAATTTATCACAGAATCATTCATATTCCCTGTTGGTCTTCTCTGAGGTTCTGTCTCAGGAACCAAGACTAGAAATCTTCTGGATCCTTTGCTACTGTCTCCTTTGTCTTCACCCTCCAGGGCTCCTTGTTCTGCTTCACAGGTGAGTAGGTCTGGCTGAGCAGTAGGAGATCTGGATGTTTCAGGGCTGCCAGGCTCCAGTTCCAGCTGATGAGCTGACAACTGGTGATTTTGCCAGGCCCCATAGATTTTTCAAATATCATTAGCATTTTAACAGGTCTTTCCAATTATATATGTGTGTGTGTGTGTGTATGTTTGTATGTGTGTATATATATGTATATGTGTGTGTGTGTTGGGTATGTGTATGTGTGTATGTGTATGTGTGTGTGTATGTTGGGTGTGTGTGTGTATGTGTGTCTGTGTATTGATCTTCGTGGTGGATAATTTTATATCAACATGACACTAACTAGAGTCATGTTGGATGGTGGAACCTCAATTCAGAAAATGCACCCACCATATTGGCCTATGGATAAGTCTGTAGTGCATTTTTGTGTTTATGATTGATATAGGTGGTCCAGCTTACTGGGGATCATGCCACCCATAGGAAGGTAGTCCTGGATGGTATAAAAGAGCAGACTGAGAAAGCCAGTAAACAGCACTCCTTCATAGACTCTGTGTCAGCTCATACCTCTGGGTTCCTGCCCTGCTTGAGTTCCTTCCCTTACTTCCCTTAGTGATGGACTATGCTGTGGAACTCTTAGCTGAAATAAACTCTTTCCTCCCCAAGTTGCTTTTGGTCATGGGGTTTTTCAAAGTAATAGAAACCTTAACTTAAACAATGCCATTGTAAATGAGAATCTTTCCCTGATTTCTTCCATAGTATATTTGTTATTGATATATAGGAAGGCTATTCATTTTTTCTGTGTTAATTTTGTAACCTGCTATTTTTCTGAAAGAGTTTATTAACTTTAGGATTTTTCTGGTGGCATCATCAGGGTCTTTCATGCTCAGAATGATAACATCTACAAATAGGAATAATTTGACTTCTTCATTTCTTATTCATGTCTCCTTTTAAAATTTCTCTTATCTTATTGTTCTAATATTTCAAGCAGTATTCTTGACAGGAGTGGGAAGAGTGTGTGTTCTTGTCTTTTTCCAAGATGGAAGAGGGGGCACTCTCATCTTGTTCCTTAGTGGAAGTGGTTCAAGATTTTATCCACTTACTATGATTGTAGCTATAGGTTTGTCATAGGTAGCCTTTATTAAGTTGAGATGTATTCTGTCTATGCCTGGTTTCTGCATCTTTTCTGACAAAGATGAGCCCGCTTACTCCCAAGCATTAGCCCCCTTACTGGTTGTCCAATTTGGAGTGATTAACCTTGAAACTATATACATTCAAACACAAAAATAGGCTCATATATGCATGCATATATGTAACAGTAATAATCAAAGAAAAAGAAGCTATTTGAGAATGAGGGTGCATGAGAGAAGTCTGAGAGAGGGTAGCTGGGAGGTGCTGGAGGGAGGAAAGGGATGGGGAGAGTGATGTAATTCTACTTCAGTTAAAAGCATAAAAAGATAATACTAACTTTGAACAAAGAATTTAGAAGCATTCTTTCATTTTCTTTTTTATGGAATATTTTGAGAAGTATTAATACTAGTTATTCTTAGGTGTTCTGGTAGCATTTTGCACTGAGTTCACATGGAAATGGACTATTTTAGTTGAAAAATTTTTATTACTGCTTCAAATATTGTTGCTTGTTACAAGTCTGTTTAAATAACTTATTAAATTGTGGTTTAACTTTTAAAGATTATATGCACCCTGAAATTCATTCATTTCTTTTAGATTTTCTAGTTTTGTGAAATATAAATGTTAAAGTATGTCCTTATGATAATCTGGATTTCATAGGTGTCTCTTGTGATGACTTTCTTTTCATCTTTAATTTTATAAACTTTAGTCTTTTCTCCCTTTTGGTTAATTTATATAAGAATTTGTATATCCTGTTTACCTTTCAAAGGACAAATTCTTTGTTTCATTAATTTTTGCTCTTAACTTAGTTATTTCTCCCTGCATACTGATTTGAGGTTTGGTTTGTTATTATCTTTCCAGTGCTTCATGGTACATCATTAGGTTGTTTCTTTGAGAGTGATCTGCCTTTTTTTT
>CABHPH010149924.1:0-14476 GCA_902168325.1 Peromyscus nudipes
CTCATACAAGTTTTTGAAAAACTCATCTCCCATCTC
Source organism: Peromyscus nudipes (assembly GCA_902168325.1). Classification (NCBI taxonomy): domain Eukaryota; kingdom Metazoa; phylum Chordata; class Mammalia; order Rodentia; family Cricetidae; genus Peromyscus; species Peromyscus nudipes. The sequence continues at coordinate 37 of CABHPH010149924.1, forward strand.
CTAGTTATCCCTTGGAGATTTATTCACTTATGAAGCTATTTGGGCCTTTTACGTCAGGCTGAGTTTTTCCTCCATAATTTATTCCACACATCCCTTCCTCGAAATCACAGGTCACTTCAAGTCAGGCCACCAAGTCACATTGGACTTCCTGGACTTTGGAGCGCCATGAGATAAAAGGTTAAGAGCCCCTACAGAAGAAGGAGATGGGCTATCCTGGACATCAGATGCTGAAGGAGCTAGGCCCCACCTTCCCGCCCTGGCATAGATTGTGTCTGGATCTTCTCTGGTTCTTTCCTCATAAAAAGAGCCCTAGTGAGGAGAGGTGGCTTCACGTCAAGTTAACGGGCATCTTCTCCAAGCCTTCCCCCAAAAAGATGGAGGAAAACTCTGATATAGGAAAGAAGTCCATAGCCTCTGGCTTCTCGACCCGATGGGAAGCAGCGATGGGATGTCGGCAGCAGCTCCTCTCGAACCCAGTTCCCACTGTGCAGAAGGAAATCAAGGGTCCATCTTAGCAGAAGGAAAAAACTCCCTGTCCTTCACCTCCTGCTCACATTGTCCTGCTCCACCCGGTGCTGGCTGTGAGCTCCTGAGACCGGGAGTCACTCCTGGTTAAGTCTGTGCACTGGCTTTGTAGCCTGAAGCTCCAGATCACATCAGGACCTTTTTCCTTTTCTTTCTTTTTTTAAATTATTGATGTATTATTTATTATTGAGAAAGACGTGTGGAGGTCAGAGGACAGCTTGTGAGAGTCAGTTCTCTCCTCCCACTGCTTAGGTTCCAGGGATTCAACTCCAGCCATCAGGCTTGAGAGCAAATGCCTTAGCCCACCGAGCCATCTCTCCCCAGCCTCCTCCTCTTACACACTCGACTCCGCGCCCTAGTAACTTCCCATCTCTATACCCAGCATCTCCCCTTCCTCCGGGGAAGCAGCATTAGAATCAAAGCAGGGAAGCAGCATTAGAATCAAAGAAGTTGGTGGAGATTTAATCAAGACACTCTTGGCTCATGCCCAGCACCTACAGTGCTCAAAAAGTTCTATTTTTATTAGGACTAAAATTAAGCAGGACCTCACTGCACATCTCTGCCCCCCACCCGGGCTCTGTGACCCGGGCTCAGCAGCTCCAAAGACCCTTCCATCCTACCCCCCCCCCTCCATCCCTCATCCCCCATCCCCCACCCCCCATCCCTTACCCCCATGTTGTCAGTACCAGTGTCTTCACTAAGTGCTGCTTTCCTGTGCTTAGTCCCAGGTGACTGTGTCTACACAGGGAACAGTGCCACCACAGGATGGCAGCAGATCGCCACCATTGCGCTTCCCAGCTCTAAAGCTGAATCAGTCTGTTGAAGTGAGTTATTTAGCTGGGATATTATTATAAGGCAGGTCCAGGGAATTAATGCTCCGGTGAGGAGGACTATTTGTCAACACGTCACAAGAAAACAGTGACATGGATTAAGGCTCAGAGGAGCCAGAGTACAACAAAATCCCCTGCTTCCTCAGGGAACTAGGAGAATCTCAAAACGGGAAGAAAAAAACACACACACACACACAACTTACATAAACTCCTATAAAACAAATCCTAGGTCCCTATTGTTGTCAGTTCTCCAGATCTTCCCCACCACCGGAGACTCCCTCATTACCATCTTCTGAGAAAGGCATCTGGCCCACCAGTTCCAGGCTCATGATAATTATACATTAACTCATCGATATGTGGGGTGCCTACTACTTGCTAGACAAGCACTGATTCTATCAAGGAAAACGAACAAGCAATGATAGTCACATGATAAGAACAAGAAGAGAGTGAGACAGGGCATCCCAGGGAACAGCACTACGAACCAGGTTTGTCTTCAACCCTCCAAATCTCGATGGGGTAGTTAGTCCGGTGTTGGGTCCCAAGCACCATGATACAGGGACCACATCAGGACTACTCGACGCCTACAAGTCTCTGGGCTCTGGTGTAAACACTCAATCTCCCTTGCACATCAGAAATGCTCTGATTTAGTTAAATTATAGTGTCTCTTGTCATGTATAGTATAAAAATCTTCACATACAGAAGGGGGAAGCAAGTCCTAAAAGCCAATTACATGTCAGCACCCACAGCAACCTTGTTAATAGGCCCTAATTCATTTACCTGACTATGAGAAAGTGGAGGCTCCGAGGATAGGTAGTTTATTCAAGGTAAAGTTGCAATTTAAACCATGTCTATGTCCAAAGCATGTGCTGTGGTCTACGCTAACCCTGGAGGTTAACTCCAGCTAAACAATGCACACCCAGGACTTCATCTAAGACATTCTGTAGGTTTTGAGGCTAGTGGGCCCTAGATAGCATTTTTAAATGAAGGAATATAAAATCATACATATGAAAGACCTCCTGTTTTGAGAAATTTTCAATCACTTACATGTATAGGCTTTTACTCTAAGTTACATTTCATGAGTCACAAGCTGAAAGCTTCAGTTGCAAGCTTTTGCTCATCAGTAACTAATAACTGATCAACAATTTTTCATCTTATGGACCGTAAGAGTTTGAGGACCTTTTAGTTTCCAGAACTCATGGCTTTCAAAGGTTCATCTTTTAGAGACAGGTTCTACTTCAGGGAGTAATGTTGTAAAAAGCCAAATGCTTTCCTACCACACCTTTTGCAAATTCAGTTCTGAATTATGTTGTTGTGGTCCTCTGTGAAAGGAAAAATATCAACTCAGGACCCCCAAGGCCAAGTTCTCAGACCAAGTTCTCAGCACAAAGATTTATTGGCCCCAGGGGGACAGAGGACGGGGAATAAGACATGAAGACAAGAGATAGAGGAAGAGGGAGAAGGGGAAGTGTGCAAGAGAAGGGGGGCAGGGGTATTGTCCTGGGGGACAAAGGACTGTTACTGGATGGAGGAGACAGACATAGCCCATAGGAAAATTGCGGTTCACAAAGATACAAGGGGAAATCTCCTGTTAGGACGAGGTGTTTAATTTTAACTGGGCATATTCTTTGGGTTAGCCGAAGGCAGCTTTTGATTGCTGGAATTTAATACTTGGATAGCTGGACCTTGTTAGCCTCAGGAGGAGGAAGGAAGTGGCCAAATAAGGGAATAAACCTTGGTGCCCAGCTTCAGAAATGCAATCTAATGGTTTTAGCAAGGCAGAGGAATGGGGAGAAGGGCAAGGCCTGCCAGAGCCACATGCTCCAGTGGGCTAGAGTCCCTTCACTCCAGAGTACTCCCCCCAAAAGCATCCCACACTCTGGTAAATTTGAAGATGGTCACCGCCAGGAGGCTTACTTTATCGCTCAATGAAGACCTGAGTGCACTCTGGAACTAACTCATGAGACAGAACCCGAGAGCAACCCTTTGTCAGCACTGACATCTGGTGGCTGTGGAGAGGCCAGCATGTCAACACCCTACTCAAAGCACAGATCCAGGGAGAAGCTACCAACTCCAACTCCTACAGAATTTCACTTCTCCTAGACCACCTTGCTTCTCCATGCAGCTGTACTCCACAAGGTCACTTATAGTCACACAAGGTCAAGGTCACCTTCTGTGACGTGTTCCTGAGTAAGCTAGTCAAAGTCTCTAAGAGTCCCTGTGACATCATAGGAAGAAGACCATCTATGGTAAGAATCGGTATCTTATTTTGTTTACTCTCCAATAGCCCCTCAATATCAAGTTCCATATATCTTTTAGCCTTCCTAAGGCCCTTATTAAGTGTTGGGTTCTTTGCATGTATCTTCCTGTGTAGTCTTTATGAAGCCCTGGGAGATGGTTATATTACCGTTACTCTCATCTACAGGTGAGAAAGCTGAGCCTAACTTGTTCTCAGTTGTGGAGTGAACAGATGGTGAACTTGGAATTCCACCCAGGAAGTTCCGATGTTACAGTCTTTGGCCTTAACTAGTCTTTCTGGTCTTTCCTGTGATTTCAGCCTCCTGGCTGTGATGAAGAAAATTGAGCAGTCTCTGTCCACAGAAAATCCTTCCTCGCCTGGCAGTTGATGACATTGGCTGTGACCAGGCCACGCTGGTAAGGGAGGCCCACCCAGCCCTTGTGAATACACCATAACCCTACATTAAGGAGTAATAAACAAAGAAGGGCCTTGTCCCAGGTGACCCTCCGCGTATTTCCTGGCCAGCAGGTAAAGGCAATGACAATACTGATTTTAGCAAAGTTCTGAATACTGTGGCATTGCTGCTGACACAGGTTTCTGCCGCCATTGATTTAAACCCTTCATTGGCTTCTCCAGCTCCAGGATAGAGCTCACATTCCTATAGAGTTTCCTGGCCGTCATTCTGGACCCATCCCCCTTCATCCTTATCTCCAGCCCTTGCCCTTGTCAGGGTCAAAAGGGCACCATGCTGAACTTCTTATCCCATCCCAGTGGCACTGGGCTCTCTGAATCCCAGGCCTAATCACCCGTGTTTGTGTTACCTCCCACTCCAGCTAGCCCCTCCCACTCCAGCTGACCCCTCCCACTCCATCTGACCCCTCCCACTCCCGAACACTACCCACCCTCTCCCTGATCATCTGCTTCAATAGGGGCAGGGGGTCTCTCAGAAAGTCTTTCCAAATTGTTTCTTTTTATGCCTTGGCCTCCCAGGCTACTACTATTGTACTAAAATGTTTCTTCTTCTTTCCCAGCTGAGATTTTTCTTTGGGAACCAAAAAGTATTTCATTTCACATTGTACTTCAATGTACAGCATAAAATTTAGATAGGGAGAGAGAGAGAGAGAGAGAGAAAGAGAGAGAGAGAGAGAGAGGTGGATGGATGGATGGATGGATGATGGATGGATGGATGGATGGATGGATAGATAGATAGATAGATAGATAGATAGGTAGATAGATAGATAGATGAAAGGAATAGAGAGAGAACAAATGGCCATTATTAGCATCTATTTTGGTAAGCCCTTCTTCCACTGTTTCTAGGCATAAGTATTATTGGAATTTGGGGTGAGGTAACTCATTAAGGAAGCTGTCCTTCCGGGAAGAAGAATCTTCCCCTGGTCAAGAACCACTATAGCTGAAAAGTGGCTCCAGTTCTGACAGAATATACCTTCCCTTGAGTCGGGCACACTCAAGGTGTTCTGTTTTGTTTTTAATACTCCGTCTCTAACACTATTGATTTCTCAGTCACACCTCATCCATAAGTTCCTGGAGACTCTCTTGGGTGTCAATGAGCTTGACGCCCAACCATAGAGCTTTGTCACTAAACGCCTGCTCACCACAGGGAAGGGCTGGGATTTTAAGAGAACTCTACCCAGAACTGTTGGTCAGATGACCAGAGCAGAGAGGGCTATCCTTTTCCTCTTAACCAACCTCGGGAAAACAGCAGAAATCTTTTTCTAAGATTTTCCATGCTCCACTGTGAACATTAGACACACGAGCTATAGATATCAGATTTGGGTTGGGAGCAAGCGACCAGCCTAAAGCGCTGCTTATATGCTGGGATTTGAAAGCTTAGAAGTTATGATGGATATTCAAAACGACTGACTGATACACAGTCATGTTGAGAAAGTAAAAATCCTTGAATTATGGGTGGTCCCAGCATCCTTCTTTGCAAATGGAGATTTTTATTTAATACCTCTTTTCCAACTGCGTCGAAGAAGTTTCTGTAACGAGTTTACCATTCAGCTTGTCTGTTTGAAGGACAATCTTTACTTATGCAAGGCCTTGCATCACCCTTATCCATGTCAGCACATGAAAGGGTTAATTGTCATAGAAAAGACGTAAAATTCTGTCTTTAGTTCTTGTATACTCACAGGCACTGGTCACTTTAATATAAACAAGCACGTCACTTAGAACAATCAGCTTCGGCAATCCATGCGTAAGCAGCAATGTTACGTTGTAAATGTGCTCACTTTCTTCTCCACTACACATGCAAGATAATAGAGACAAGAAAAGTAGGTAGAAGATGGCTCTGAGTAATTCCCAGGCATTATTACCAAGTGAGGCTGCCAAGGTTTTTTGTCTTTTTGACAAATTGAAAGAAGGCAGCAGAACAAATCTTGTTTCCGGAGAGCGCTTTCACTTAGCTGCCCTCTAAGTGGAGATGCATTACTCCTAGAAAGAAAAAATCAAAGTTCTCCAACCACCGGAGATAAAAATGACAAATTTGGCTTCCAGCAATCCATTCTTGACAGCTACTACAGTTTCAGAAAAAGAAAATAAGAAAATTAAATTTGACAGAAGTGAAGGGAAAGAAAAAGAGAAGGACATTTTTTCTAGTTAGTATCTCAACATCTTTGGAGAGATTTTAGGGCAATTCAGTAACAGCCCACTTCAGCGTCTCCCCACATTCCCTTACAGATGTGAATGTCATTTTAACGACGCTGCCACCCTATGGGCGGTTGTAGCTAAAGTTTTCCTGCCTGTCCCACAGTCAGGACAAATCTGTCACCCACCAGTCCCACAGCTGCGCAGACCCAACCAAGTAAACACAGAGACTTATATTGTTGTTTAAACTGTTTGGCCTAATGGCTCAGGCTTCTAGTTATCTAGTTCTTACATCTTAAATTAATCCATTTCTATAAATCTATACCTTGCCACGTGGTTCGTGGCTCGTGGCTTACCCACATCTTCACATGCTGCTTGTCATGGCGGCGGTTGGCAGTGTCTCCTCCCACCTTCCTGTTCTCTCAATTCTCCTCTCTGTTAGTCCCGCCTATACTTCCTGCCTGGCCACTGGCCAATCAGTGTTTTATTTATTGACCAATCAGAGCATTTGACATACAGACCATCCCACAGCAGGTGGTAGACAGTGCCTACAAGTTAGCTCCCAGACTGATTGCATGAAGTCTTGCCCAAAACAATTTGAGAGAAAGCTCCAAACCACGACTCACCTGGAAGTGAATTGAACACCTTTCCGTCAGACATAGTTCATATAAACTCAACAATGCACTTCTTCAGGATGGCCACAAGTGTCTAATCTCCTGGTGTGGCTTCAGACTGAGGGACAAGCTTGTTCCCTATTTGGATAACTGCGCTGTCCAATGGGCAGTAGTTATTTGAACTGTTAATGTTATTTCAAAGAAAATTTAATTTAAAGTTGATTCTTTTTATCCTTTTTCTTTTATTTTCTTAGAAAAGAGAAAGAGAGAAAGATCCCAGGCTGACCTCGAACTCCCTGTGTGACTGAGGATGGCCTTGAGTGCTGAGATTATAGGGATGCACCACCATTCCCAGCTTGCCACTCCTGGTTTAGGCAGCACAAAGAAGCAAACCCCAAACTTCATGCACGATGGGCAAGCACTTTACCAACTGAACTACATCCCTGGTCTTCTACAATCTGATTCTTAATTCTGAATCAACCCCCAACATGTAAAAAGCAAGTTGATTCTTCGGCCACAATTCCCCACCCATAGCCAGTGGCTACCACATTGGGGAATGCAAATACTACATAGGACACAGCCATGATGTCACTCTGAACATGTGGGTAGAAAAGAGCTGGGATTTGGTGGTGAAACTCTACAAAAGAAATACAGCTGGGGAAGAGAAGTTGCAGTGGATGGTGGATGTTGGAAAACAGCCAGAAGAGAATTCAAGTGGAGAAATAATTGCTGACCACTTACTCTGTGAACACTGAACTAAACTTCAGAGAAATAAAGATGGACAGGGATAAATTCAGAATATGATGGAAGAAACAGAAACACTCTTTACAGACCAGAAACACACTGTACACTCTAATACACCTTACAGTGGGAAACACGACGTATCAGGAAGAAGCTATGGAAGAGCTCATGGCATCATTAATGGAAATTAAAGAGGCGGTCCCTGGGTGGCGGAAGGTTGAAAGGAGAAGATCAGTGGGTAGAATGAACCCCAGGAGAGAAATGGCAGGGATCGGAGGGGACTATGAGAACAGAAATGCTGACAATATGAGCCCAAGATGGAGCAAGGTGGGCGAGGGTGTGGAGTTCCAATGCCACTGTTTCATTATGTTTTGCTTTTCATTAGTTTCCTAGCATGACGTTGTAAAATTCACTTATCTCTTTTTGCTGAAATTATGAATGTGATAAATGTAGGTGTCAGGACTTGGTTCTGAGTCCTAGCTTGACCGTCGTGTACCAGCTGTATGAGCTGCTTAGCTTCCCCAAGTGTCCAAGTTCATCCTCAGCCACAGCACTGGGGGATGTCGTAGCTGTTTTGGAGTCCTGACCTGAGGACTGAGTGAAGCGATTTTGACTGTGCCTGGCAGAGAATAGATATGCTGCACGTGTTGGGTCTCTCCCTTTCCCAAAAGTAGTGGAGGAGGCTGCTCAGTTCAGCTCCCATTCAGCTCCGACTGCTGCTGGCAAGGTGAGGATGCATGCATATGTTGGAGTCTCCTGTGACAGAGGAGTGCGGAGGTGTCACAGCTCGAGCTGAGCATAGCAGTGTTGCAGCTGGAGTGAGAACCACAGTCGTTTGGTAGGCCCCCATTCACACGTCTTAGGCTGCGGATAAACATTTGCCAGTTGATTTTACAGTAACAGTTTGGAAATGGTAGGCAGCAACCACTCAGGACACTTGTGCAGAGCAGTACTGGATGGTTCGTTTCTGTTGACACTCGCTGGTCAGCTGTGTAAACTGCATCCACAGGAGGCCTCGCTTCCTGCATTTGATGCTTTTACAATTTAATCGCATATGTGTTAGGATTGTGGAGTTATCTTTTCTATAACACATCATCTGTTGCCTTTTCATTCATCTTAGCTCCCAAGCCAATGTATAATTTTCTTGAAAGCAAGAAGTGGGAAAGTGTCTATATACTCATATGGTATTAAGAGCAGTCTTATGCTAGTTATAAGAGGAAGAAAGAATTTGTTTCTACATATCAGAAATCTAAATTTTACCCAGAAAAATGGTCAGGTGAAGTAAGATACAAAGTCCTTTGGAGTCTAACATTTGGCGTCAGATAGTGTGACATTACATTTAGTGTTGCTATGGAAGGATCTGGGCCCTTCTTTGCATCAATCTCAATCCAGACTGCATCCTGGGTCTGGGGAGAAGGCTCAGTCAGTAACATGCTTGCCTTGAAAGCACAGAATCTGAGTGTTATACCCAGAGCCCACATAAAACACTAGGCACAAAGGTGCACGCATGCTATGCTAGGGATAGGGAAGGCAGACAAATCCCAGTGCTTACTGACCTGCCAGCCTATGTAAATCAGTGAGTTTCCAGGCCAGAGAGCAGCTTGCTCTCAATTAAAAAGGAATGCCAACCTAGGCTGACCTTTCACCTCCATTGGCACGTACACCTGCATATCTGAGAACACCCACATGGATACACGCATAACCACATATATATGCACACATATAATACTGCATTCTGGAAACATGCATGAAAAATCCCTTAAGGTTCTGCAGCCATTGCCTGTCCTGGGTTATCATAAAGGGATACAGTAAATGGTGTGTCTTAGTTTTTTTTTTCAGTAGTACATTAATTTTCCTTTTGTAAAGGATCGAAATGCTAGGAAAACAAGCAGGGTAGATCACAGAAGTATCTACCCAGCTAACTTCATTGTCCAGCCTACACAAGAGGCCTATTAACTATTTACTATTTTCTCTGAGATGATAACACTCATCAGGTTCAAGTTATTTAAATAGCCAATTTCTTGTGGCTGCTATAACAAATTACCACAAAATTAATGAATGGCTGAAGACAATGGAAATTTATCCTCTCACTGTACCAGAGGCCAGAATAGCAAAATCAGTATCACTGGACTACAGTCAGGTGTGGTGGTATTGTGTTCCCCAAAATATTGTGTACCTTAATAAACTTATCTGGGGTCAGAGAACAGGACAGTCACAATATTAAACATGAGGATAGGCAGTGGTAGCATACGCCTTTAATCCTAGCATTCGAGAGGCAGAAATTCATGTGTTCAAGGATACACCCAAGCATGGTGACCTACGCCTTTAATCCCAGAAAGCCACACCTTTAATCCCAGGGAGTGGTGGTAGAAAGCAGAAACGTATATAAAGCGTGAGGACCAGAAACTAGAAGCATTTGGCCTGAGCAGGCATTTGGCCTGGAGAAGCGGCCTGGAGAAGCATGTGGCTGGTTAAGCTTTCAGGCTTCTAGCAGCAGTTCAGCTGAGACCCATTCTGGATGAGGGCTCGGGGCATCCAGTTTGAGGAAACAAGACCAGCTGAGGATCCAGCGAGGTGAGATAGTTGTGGCTTGTTCTGTCTCTCTGACCTTCCAGTGTTCACCCCAATACCTGGCTCAGGTTTGATTTTATTAATAAGAATTTTTAAGACTCATGCTACAGTCAGGCGGCAGCAGGACCCTGGTCCTTCTAAAAACCCTATGGAGAATCTGTTGCTTGCCTGTTCCAGCTTCTGGTGGCTGCAGCATTCCTTGGCTCGTGGCCACATCCCTCCAATATCTGTTTCCATGGTCTCATCGCCTTTACTTCTGTGTGTGTCAAATCTCACTCTTTCCTTCTTGTGAAAATTACATTGTTGACTACAGTCGGGGGCCACTGGGTAAAAGGTAGGGTGGGGTCTCCATTTCAAGGTACTTAATTTAACTGCATCTGCAAAGATGCTTTTCCAACTGGGAATGAAAATTCCCAGAAAGAGCCCACAGCTGGAGCTTCTGGAAGGCTGATAGGCTGGTCATAATGTCAATGACTTTGAGAGGTTGGAATGTTGCAGGTTTAGAACCTAATTATATTTCATCACGGGCTATCATTAGCCCCCTAAATGGCATTCCTTGCCCACTTATGTTTCAGGCCTAGCACCCATGACTAATGGATATAAATCTTTTGTAGTTTATTAATTTAACCAAACCATAGTTTCTACTTATTGGAAGGCCAAGAGTCATCAGACAACATCTGAGACCCAAGGCTGAAATTTCTCTGCCTTGGTATAACTGCCAACATACCTCAAAATATACTTGAAAAGTGCCTTGATGAATGATTGTTTTGTTTACTATAAACACTCCATGAGACGGCTCCCATAATGGAGCATGGAATTACTCCCATAATGGAGCATGGAATTAGGGGTAACCTAAGTCTGGGCCATGGTCATTCATATTTAACTCTAGAATAAACTGTCTCAGACCCCTCTGAGGTGGGAGTTGTGGTTCTGCATCACCGCAACAAATGACATTTACAGGTTCCAAGGTTTGAAACTTGGTGTTCTTGAGAGCTGTAACTCAGCCCCACTATAGTAAGTTTCGAAAAACACTGATGCTTTCATCTTACAATTAATCACACACACACACACACACACACACACACACACACAATTACTCGCAATAGCAACGACAGAGGTGCTGACCACACCTTTTTTTATGGTGACAAAGCTGAGGGATGTATTCTGGCAATTCCCTCCTAAAAGCCCTCATCACTTTCCTCCAAGAGACTTTATCTGGTTCCCTTTAAGGGAACTTTGGAAGATGTGGGATGCTCCCTGGTATATGAGCTGGCTGGCTAGTTAAATCCTGCACCTCAAGATACTGCTTCTCATTTTCCCGTGGGCAAGGGTCTCCTAAGTCCCAGCCTACCAGCCCCTTCTGTCCTGTTGCATCAGGGACTCCGGCTTCCTAAGCAGAGCAACTGACGAAAGCCCCATCACAGCTGATGCAAGGCCAGGCTCCCGGGGCCCCGTGCCTGAGCAAGCTGGCTCCGTGCCCCTGTGTGACAACTGGCCTGCCTGACTGTGGAACATTCACTAGTCCCCAGAGCCCTGGCTTTGCAAGCAGCCTTCAGAGCTTTACCGGTGAAGCAGAACTCTGGAGAATCCTATGTACAAAGCACAGGGAAAAACCAAGGTAATTTGCAGTCCAGGAGGGAGAAAAAGACAACATTCCCAGCCTTTGTTGGCTGCATCCTCTCCAGATTCAATTGTCTCCATCCCCAAGGCTGGATCTTCCAGATGCAGTGTAGAGGGTCTCCGCTGGGGGAATTCAGAGCATAGCTGTAGTAGTCTTGCTTTCTCGGGTGATCAGGCATTGAAAATGATGACTAATTCCAAACCTACCAGGAGAAGTTGAGTTCGCAGCACAGCGCCTTCTTGCCTCTCAAGCTCTTACTCACCAGTATCTGTTTTACTGCGGGGAAGGAATCGGTTAAATTTCACTGTGAAACAACTGCTTCCAGAACTTTCATTTGCCACCAGTAACTGTTACTCAAGGAAAATGAAATTTAAAACAATAATGAAACATAAACCCCAATTCCCCATAGCCTGCTACTTTTAATTTTCCCAGTGGCCAGCATCATATTTACCAATGTATTTTAAGTCAAGCATGAAAACGTTAAGAATACCAATACTTTTATTATTAGCAGTGCTGGCGAAAGACATAATGGAGCAATTAAGCACCACGTCAGATTGGTCTTATTACACAAATAAGACCATACATAATCCAGGAAGGCTGCATTGAAGAATGAGTGAGTGGATGAAGCCAGGGTATCCATGTAGCACCTGGTGTATCAGCGTGATTAATAGCAGCTACCGCTATTATTAGCACAACAGTGGGGCCCACACGGAAACTCCACGCAGAACTAGGAAAAGGAGAAGTAAGAAGGAGAAATGTACAGTGAGGGATAGGGGGAAAAAGAGGTGGCAGATAAAAAAGACCAACAGAGGGGTTTCCCAAGCTCCCCAGTGTGAACTTATACCCAGGATGCACCATCCAGAATGAGCACTTTGATCTGACTTTTAGATGCCACCAACTGAGTTAAAATTGTCATACTTTTCATTCACGTCAGAAAACACAGTCTCAGGCTGGAAATGCAATTAGCCCTGTTTATTTTGTTCTCTTAATAAAAACGAAAGCCCCAGGTGGCAATTTTGTTTCGTCTCCTCACCCCTGAGATTCAATCCTGGTACTATGGTTTCGTGGGTCATTTACCTATCCGTAATATTTGGAAAGTGTGGTTGATCAGGTAAAGCTTCTCGCTTCTCACCAGGCAACCAAGAACCTCTTAATCTCCGCACTGAAATGGGTGACATTTAAGGCAACCCCCCTCTAGCCTGTCGGTGTGCCAGAGTGAGATAAGTAGCTGGTGTTCATCTCCACTATTTCTCTGGGGATGGAGCTGGGTGTTAATCATTGATGACCTAGAACTTATTATGTGGTGTGTTGGTCGGTGGAGGATTTAATGAGTTTTGTTTTGTTTTGTTTTTTTGTTTTTGTTTTTGTTCTTTAAGACAGGGTTTCTCTATGTAACAGTTCTGGCTGTCCTGGAACTCACTCTGTAGACCAGGCTGGCCTCGAACTCACAGAGATTCTCCTGACTCTGCCTCCCGAGTGCTGGGATTAAACATTTTGTCATGTGTTGGTCCATGGAGGATTTAAAGAGTTTGCGTGTGTGTGTGTGTGTGTGTGTGTGTGTGTGTGTGTGTGTGTGTGTGTTGGTTTGTTTTTGGTTTTTCCAGACAGGGTTTCTCTGTGTAACAGTTCTGACTGTCCTGGAACTTACTCTGTAGGCCAGGCTGGCCTGGAACTCACAGAGATCTGCCTGGCTCTTCCTCCTAAGTACTGGGATTAAAGGTGTGTGCCACCACCACCCGGCTTTAAGGAGTTTCTTAACAACAATATATATACTATTATAATAGCATGTAAGTTGTGATAAAGAGCTACAGCATAAAAATAGAAAGTCAAAACTGAAGGAAACCCATGGGAGTCACAGGTATTACAACTATGCCTTGATTTAAGTAGAGAAAGAAGTTTCTAGGCAGCCAACGCCATCCCAGGAACTGAACCCAGGAGACCCACCTCAGACTGGAGAGCCAGGGACATCAAGAGCCTCCAGCTTTGCCAGGAAGACAACAAGTATGCTCCTATAACAGGACCAGGCTGGAAGGCCTAGAGTCTGCAGCAGGACAAGCAGTGTGGGGTAGGGTTTGCTCGTGTCCTTGAAGATGAGCCCACTCCTCATCCTCTTGCAACGTGGCTCCAGACACATACTAAGGACTAATGTGTAACCACTTAGTGTGCAGATAGAGATGCCGGTGGAGGGTGGTCCAGATGCTTTTGACATCAGGTGAGCCAGATAACAAAAAGAACCACTGTAGGCTACCTGTGGGCAAAGCCAGGGATTTGGTGATGAAACACTCAGCTTCTAACATGTCAGCAATGAAGTGCTAACTTCCTGGTGTCCCATATCAGTGGTCATAACTCTAACACTCTTGACTCAGAAAATGCTCAAAGCATGTGTTACCAGTCATGTAGCAAGGTAAAAGAACAAAAACGAAAAGTCTCAGAAATGCCCTCATGAGTAATAGCTTCCCAGTGAACCTGTCTGGGTGGATTAGCTGTGCCCCAGCCCCCAGAGGAGCTAGGTGAGTTAGCCTGCAGCAGACTAACTGTGAAGTAAGGCAATTGGGAGGACAACTGACAAAGAGAATATTTTTCATTTTAAAATGGTTAAGCCAGCTCGGTTGGGGATTTAGCTCAGTGGTAGAGCGCTTGCCTAGCAAGAACAAGGCCCTGAGTTCAGTCCTCAGCTCAAAAAAAAAAAAAAAAAAAA
>CABHPH010149925.1:3010-45539 GCA_902168325.1 Peromyscus nudipes
CCTATGTGTGTGTGTCTGTCTGTGTGTGTGTGTGTGTGTGTGTGTGTTGGCTTTTATGGTTGTTCTGTCTTTGTTTTTTGTAAAGAGAGAAAGAGGAAAAGAACATAAAATTTGGTAGGGAGGGAGGTGGGGAGGGAGATGGGGAGGACCTGGGATGAATTGGGAGAAGGTAAAACATGATTAAAATATATTTTATGAACAAGAAAAAAAACTTTTTTCAATAAAATAAAACTTAGAAAAAAAGAAAGAGGATGGGGGCATTAGAACAGGGTGAGATATTCAGGCTGAACTGTGAGTTTCTTCTGTAAGGATGAATATAAACTGAATAGTCTGCTTGAAACTGTCTTTTCCAGTCGTGTCTCTCTCCTGCACCTATCACACTAAGGTAAAACCTCGCCTGCAGCCTTACGTTACCCACAGGACACGAATGAGTACGGCCTTTATACTGGTGATCAAAGAGAGCTTGCTAATGTGAAGTCATTGCTCAATTTTCTCCTCATAGGTTGAATAATCTCCAATCCTTTGATCTTTTCTCACGGCTCTTTTTGTTTCTAATATATATGAATCAGAAACTCTTCCAGATATATTTCTTTTAATGTTAGTGAAAGATGAGGAACAAGAACAGAGTGAGAAGGAATGTAGAGACAGGAAGACGACAGGAAAAATAAAGGGCAGAAAAAAATAGAGAGAAGGGATGGAGGGAGGGAAGAAAGGAACTATGCTTGGTATTAATAGAAAAGGTCAGTCTGCTGACCACAATCCTATTTTAAATCATTACACTGGAGAAATTCTGAGTTCTTAGAGATTAAGGCGACATTCCCATAGCCGTTGGTAAGATGTCTATGCTCCTATAATAACTCCCCTAGGCTCCTAGAAGTAGCCATAATTAAACTCATTGGTTAAATATTCATAAGACAGGAATGTAGAAGGGGACTGATTGGGTAGAAGGAGATCAGTTAGAGTGTTGAAGGGATAAGAGAGCATAATGGGATATAAATGTGATGGAAATAGGTACAGTTATGAAAACATCCTAACAAAATCTTTTTATATGTAATTTAAATGTACTTTTAAAAACTATAAGAAGATGTCTCGAAAGCCTTCTCCTACTGGACATCTTCAATCATCTATCCACTCACTTATTCCCTCCTCCATTTATTATATAAAATTGTTCTTCATAAGAGCAAAGGCAACTTAACAATATCATAGAGTATCCGATACATGAATATATAGCTGGGCGGTAGTGGTGCACACCTTTAATCCTAGCACTTGGGAGGCAAAGGTAGGTAGGTCTCTGTGAGTTCAAGGCCAGCCTGGTCTACAGATCGAATTCCAGAACAGGCTCCAAAGCTACACAGAGAAACCCTTCATGTCAATGTGCTTATCCCTTAAAATATCCCTCCTTGTTGGTCCTGTTTTCTGGCTACATCTGTAATTTGGTGATAAAATATCCTGACCAAAAGCAGCTTAGGAAGAAAGAGTTTATTTAGCTTACAGTTCTGGGTTACAGTTGAGCATTTGGAGGCAGGTCTAGGCAGGAACTCAAGCAGCTAATTCACATCATTTCCTCACCTAAGAGCAGAGAGAAAAGGATGCACTCTTGCTGCCTGTGTGCTCTCGTCTACATTTTTCCTGCCCTGTCTAACTCAGGACCTCTGCCTAGAGAACATTGATGCCCACAACAGGCTAGGTCTTCCAACATCCATTAGCAGTCAAGACATTCCCCAACAGATGGACCTGACCTAGGTAGTCCCTCAGCTGAAGCTCTCTTAAGTGGTTCTATGTTGTAGACACAGGCTCCCAGGCCTAACCAAGAAGCTATCTGCAACTGATACCACTGGCAAAGGGAAATCAGTTTGCTCCAGTGGAGTCTCACTGGGGATACTGATCACACTTTCAGGGCAGGCCCCAAGTCCAAGAGTGGTTGACCAACACAAAACAAACTCTATGGTGTTTTTGTGGACTTTTTGTCTCATTTTGCTTTGGATTTTTTTTTTAATCTTATTGGTCTTCTGTTTATATTTTTATTTTGTAGAAGGGAGTGCACATGTATTTCTTTTGTTTTTGTCTGTTTTGTTGTTCGTTTATTTGTTTTTAAAGACAGAAAAAAGAACATAAGCTTTGGTGGGTAGGGAAGTGGGGGTGATCTGGGAGGAACTGGGGTAGGAGAAAAACATCAAAATCTATTATATGAAAATATTTTTTCAATACAAAATAAATAAATAAAAATCAGGATTTTAAGTACAAAAAAAATAGCCATCACAGATCCCAAAAAACAATGTTTTTACTATAAGAAAACCTAAGAATATAAACTATTTGTCAGTATTTAAAAATTTTAGGTTATTTCCAAAGTTCTTAAATATAAATAAATACTGCAATAAACATCCTTACTGATACTGATGGACTTTCGCTAGATACAAAATATGAACTGCTGCGTAAAACAAGATATACATTTTGTTTTGTCTTTTGAGACAGGGTCTCAATAGGTCATCCAGGCTGGCTTTGAACTAATAACCTTCCTGCTTTCAGGCCCCAAACAGTGGGATTGCAGGCATGTGCCACCTTGCCCCTCTAAGATAAGAGGTTTTTTTTTTTTAACTAATTACACAATGCAGTTACACTGATTTTTCCTCCCACCAGCATCTAAGTACCACTCTGTATCACTCCTCCCATCAGAGGGGTTATGTATGACCTGATTTGAGAAGTAAATGTGATTATGAGTCTTGTTTTATTTTGATTTCCATAGCCAGTGGATTAGTCACTTTTGCACAGCTATAACCCAAACATCTGACAGAATAACTTAGAGAAAGGAATTATTTATTTCTGCAAATATATATATATATAATAATGAATTCTTTTGATAACACTAACTTACCATTGCCGTCTAGACCTGCAAAAGACAGTTATTGTTTTTTAAATATCCACATAACTATAATAGCCCTGGCGTTTGGACCAGGCCATTTTGAAGTAGAAATGACAGATCCTGCCCCGTCCTTGAAGAAGATTTCACCAACTTACACTTAGTGACTCTACATTTGATCTCTTAGTCATTTACGTTCTTGAGAATGAGAGCAGCTGAAATCTCCATCCCTCCAGGTCCTAGGAAACTAGTTAAACACAAGTTGGCTGCTATAATACCAATGAATTACTGAATGTCTTAAGCTTTAAAGTGCTTGCATGTCCTCTATTGTAGATGTATGTCCAAAAAGACAAAAATAAACCGGGCAGCAGTGGTGCATGCCTTTAATCCCAGCACTCGGGAGGCAGAGGCAGGCGGATCTCTGTGAGTTCGAGGCCAGCCTGGTCTACAGAGTGAGATCCAGGACAGGCACCAAAGCTACACAGAGAAACCCTGTCTCAAAAAAAACAACAAAAAAAAACAAAAAACAAAAACAAAAAGACAAAAATAACATCAAATCAATTAAAGTCACCTAATTGCAACTTATAAATGAAAAGATGGTTCATTAATAACAGTTGCTATAACTTTTCTTGAAGAGCAAAACTGCTGTGTTCTAAGATTTTTTAAAATATTATTTCTGAGTTTGTGTGTGTGTGTGTGCGTGTGTGTGCATATGCCACATGTGTGCCATTGCCCTCAAAGACCAGAAGAGGGCATTGGATCCCCTGATGCTGAAGTTACAGGTATTTGGGAGAGGTCCCATGTGTGTGCTGGGATCCAAAATCTGCAAGAGCAGTGAGTGCACTTCACCTCTGAACCAAATCTCTAGCCCATCTTAAGTGTCCTTCGTCTTCAAATGAAGAGCATGAGTTTGGTTGTTTTTTGTTTTTAACATATATGTTTTTTAATTCTTTTTCAATTATCCTTATGAAGTCCAGGCTGACCTTGATTCTCTTTCCTCAACCTCTTGAATGCCAGTAATACAGGTGGGAGTCACCATGCCAGGTTTATATAAATTTCTCTCATATTTCTACTTTGAGGTCTTTGATAGTGGGACATCTGGATAAAATCCCTGGTGTAGCTGGAATATACTAAGAGTTGTCCTTTATGTCTCCTGGGTTACAAAGCTTGGCAAGAGACTCTGGCATGTGAGTGTTAATCAAACACATGTTGCTTATTCAGTCGAAAATGTTTTAAGGGCTCTCATGATACTTCTTCCAGGCCTGAATGTTCTTTTCATTTTTTTTTATTATTTTTTTTTTGAGACAAAGTTTCTCTGTGTAGCTTTGGAGCCTGTCCTGGAACTCACTCTGTAGACCAGACTGGCCTCGAACTTACAGAGATCCACCTGCGTCTGCCTCCCGAGTGCTGGGATTAAAGGCGTGCGCCACCACCATCCAGCCTGAATGTTCTTCTGAAAGATGCCAGCTCAGTCTTTGGAACAGATCTAATCTAGCAAGGCACATAGCAACCAAGCTTTAAGCTAGAGGCAGGGATGGAAGATAATTTTTCATCAACTCCAGAAAAACGTCATTAAGTGAGAGATAAGGTCCCTAGAAGTCTTAGCCCTCTCCAAGTCTATAAATGCCATAGATAGGTAAGAGATTGGTGCAGCCATCAGGTAGCAACTATTGACACTAAAGCCCCATGACCTCCTTAGAGGAGCTTCGTAAGTTAGACTCTTGCCTCATTTGTGGGGACACCTGGGACATGGCCTTGTTAGTGGGAGCCACAAATTGTCTCAAGGCTTTGCTGAGTTTTGCTGGATAAGGAATGTCAGGGTCAATTGGATCTGAGTCAGGACTAACCCAGGGATTTTCTTCCCACTTTAGAGGCACAGATCTCATCTTGCTTTTCTGGCTTCTTCCAGACCCTCCAGGGTCATTCTCCTTTGTGATCTACTCCGGAACCTTACAGATGAATCATCATGGGACTGAAAATAAAGGAGGAGACATCCTGCTTGTAACACTGTCTCAGAAGAGCTTTAGAGTGGACATCCGCTTCTCCAGTTCCGGGGGAGAGATAGGCTGCGATGCTAATATTGGGGTCCTTATCCCATTGAAAATGCCGCTGGGGGAAGCAACTGCTTCCGGCACACTTCCCACAGCGAATGCTTTAGCGATCACACATCCTAGGGCCCTCTGCTCTCCTGAAGGAGTGTCACATGCTGCCAGAGTGGCTTCTCTTAGGATTGCACAACACACAAAAGGAGATCCAGGAGAAGGTCTCGGCTTGCACCACCACTCGGGAACTAGCCCTTTGCTACTAATTGCTTTATCCCAAATTCCCAGAACAGTGACTTAGCATCCAAGGTTTTGAAGACAAAACCAGGTCCGCATGAGGCAAGACTTGGGCAATGATTCATCTCCAGGATCCCAAGATTCTGTCCATCTGTGTGAGCCTCCTGCACAGAGTCCTGGTGCCAGAATCTAGTCCTGGACTGAATTTGTGCCGCCCTTTGGTGCATTGGCTTACCACAGAACCTCTTTCAACAACTGCCAATCAGGCATCCCCAGTGCAAAGCCTCCTCTGAGGAGCTTCCTTCCAGACTCACGTATCTTCTTGCACTAGCTTAGGATCATTTTTACACTAATTCCAATGTGTGCAGCTAAGTTTTCAAGTTATGTCAATAGCTAAGGTTGACTTATAGTTTTCTTGAGAAATCTTGGTGTCAAGATTATTCCAGCTTCTTAAGAAAAACTAGAGAGTGTCCATTGTCATCTTTGTCCTGGCCAGTGATCTTGCTTCCCTTTCTGATGCTGATTCATGCACAACCTTTCCCCTGCACTCCTTTTCTTTTGTCTTAGATCTAGTTAAATTTTACACTTCTTAGCTCTGGTCTGGATATCTCCCCAGATTTTTTTCTTCATATATGGATTTTCATGTTTGCTCACACACTGTCACATTATCTCAGCTCCAACTGTTTTTTTTTCTGTTTATAAGCTCTAAATCAGTATGTTTCTGACAAAAAAAATACACAGGCTAAGGATATGTCCAATTTGCAATTTTTAAGAACAAGAGTCTGATAAATTGTCAAATCTATGGCTTTTTTTTTTCTTTTTCAGTTTATTTCTGCATTTATCAGTAATGGCTGTTTTCTGTTTTAACTTCTGGTTGATAGCAAAATGTTCTTTTTTGATGTTCATTTATTGTTTTGTTTAATCCTTCATTAATGCACCATTATTCTTTCTTTGCCACTGAACTTATTTTGACAGCATCACACAAGCTTTCCTTTCCCTTTTAACCCGAAAGTTACTTTGGTGAATGCAATAAAATATAAATCTTCCTTGGAGTGGTGGTGCAAGCCTGCAATCCCATCACTTGGGAAGCAGAGGCTGGAGAGTCAAGTGTTCAAGACTGACCTCTGCTAGAGAGCAGGTTTGAGGCTAGTCTGAGCTATATGAGGCTTTGTCTTCAGAATTCATAAAATACCATAATTCTATAAACTGTTAAAGTAGTATAACTCATCTACACTTCAGCCTCACTATTCTAGTTTTATGTCAGAATGATATAGTGTATCTGGAAGAATATATAACTATTTTCTTTGTGCAATTCATTCATAAAGAAATTATAGAAGAGGCAGAATATTCAGTGGTATTATCTGTACAGCAGTTGAGTTTGAATTAATTTATTATAGGTTAGCTAACTAATCCAAAGGAATTGAGCATCCCTTGTGTACAGGACTTGAAAAGATTCCAATAGGCAACCTCAGCCTACTCAGATTAATATATCCTCAATCAGCTAATCATCCATGGATCTACCCATCAGATGCAAAGAAAAATACAGCCACAAAATTTCTTTCTCAGATGAAATATTCATTCTAATAATTCCTTCCCCAAGCATGGTAACTCTAGGTTTCAAGTGAACAAGTCAAGGAAAGAGATCACATCTGTCCCATAGGCTCTTTCACACTAGGTTATACGCATCAGGTCATGTGAGACTGTTCTAACCCAGGAAGAACAGGTCCCTTCTCCAGCCATATCAGGGCAAGAGCCTTTTGTCTGTTTTTATCAAAGCATTGCAGTTCCTGTGTCCTGGTTCTGACTGACAATAATTAACATGTGGCATTGGAAGTGAATATATTTCAAACATTTTAGCTAATTAAGTACCTACTGCACTCCTTTTATCAGTTTGGGGGGGTAAATGGTTTTATTTATAAGAGTGGAAATAAAGCTTGTATGCAGAGCCTATCTTTAAATTCTTTTTCTTGTTTACTTTAAATTAGGATTAGCAAGAGCATCTTAATTTTCCCAAGCTTTTCTGCCAAGTTGCCAAACTTCTGGACAGAGAAGTAGAGCAAGAAAAGTCTCAATTTCTGTTTAAATGCCATGAGATATTTTAACATTTACCAAAAAATGTCAAATCTTCATTTGTTGAAACTTTGCCCGAGAGTCTGAATAAACAAGTAACTCTACTTTTATTTTTTTCTTTTTATTCTTCTTCTTCTTAAATACACCATGTCAGAAATGGCTATACTTAATTCTGAAAGCAGAAGGTACAGATCAAATTGGGGGAGAGCTGATGTTGCATCGCATAAATGTGGTCAAAACATTGTCATAACCTTACAAACAGCCCTAAACCAGCCCTATCTGTGCTAATTCAGGATGCTTCTAGTTTGTGTATTTGTTTTATCAGCTCTCATTTGTGTAGTGAGGTTTAATAAAGAGGAAAGACCCAAGTGAAGCCAATAACCAGTGCTTACAGGCTCTCAAAGAATTCTCAGCTTAGCATACAGCCGGTTTTATCAAAAGTCCTTCAAATGTTTATTCAACAGTTATATCTCTTGCCACTTATACATATATACAACCAAATCTTGAAGAGCATTCCCAGCAGTCGTTGTTTATAAACCCTACAAACTTAAACAGAATTGCTCTTAGCCACCTGGTATACACAGATGCTGGTGACCTAGGCTCTGAGAGAGACAGCTATTTATGGCACTGGAATTATCATTCCGACACTTATTGAGAGCCCTCTATATAACCAAAGTGGAATTCTTGGTGCTAAAGAAGGTACAAAACATCATGTGTTGCCCTTAGGGAGCTCACTTACAATTCCATTAAAAAGCAAGGTTGCAAGCTAAATGCAAAGCTAACAGAAGCATGAAATGGGATGAAAGGAAGATTAGCACAAGATGGGCGGCATGTCAGCCATTCTGTGTCTCTTTGTCAATGACATATGTAAGACAATGTCTGTCTCTGAAAATGAAATCATGGCATTTGCAGGAAAATCAAAGGACTTGGAAAACACTCCATCCAATAAGCACCGTAGATTCAGAAAGACAGCTACTTACTGCATAATTACATGGGAAGACTAGACTTTAATTTTCATATATGTATGTGGAGGGTGGAGTATGGATCATAAAACCAGAGAGGGAACCATGAAATTGGAAATAATGTCTTAAGAATGGTAGGTAAAGCCGGGCAGTGGTGGCGCACGCCTTTAATCCCAGCACTCGGGAGGCAGAGGCAGGCGGATCTCTGTGAGTTCGAGGCCAGCCTGGGCTACCAAGCGAGTTCCAGGAAAGGCGCAAAGCTACACAGAGAAACCCTGTCTCGAAAAACCAAAAAAAAAAAAAAAAAGAATGGTAGGTAAGAGCCAGGCAGTGGTGGCTCATGTCATTAATCCCAGCACCCAGGAGGCCGAGGCAGGCAGATCTCTGAGTTTGAGGACAGCCAGGTTGACAAAGTGAGAGCCAGGACAATCAAGGCTACACAGAGACACCCTGTCTCAGAAAAAAGAAAAAAAAAAAAAGGAAAAGGAAATGAGAACATTCAGGCTGGAGAGTTGGCTCAGTGGTTAAGAGCCCTTGTTCTTGGGAAGAACCAGACTCAGTTCCTAGCACCCACACGTGGTACAGACATAAGCGAAGGCAAAGCACTCATATGAATAAAATAAATCTTTAGAAAAAGGGTAAGAGGAGAGAAAAACGGTAATAGAATATATATGGCATGAAGGCAGGAGGGGACGGGGGAAGAAGGGAACTAGCAGGAGTATGGGGTGGGGGAGGGGGACTGCAAAAAGGGAGGAAAATGCCGGCCTGAAGACCACTGCCTGGTACCCCCCTTTTTAAAAACTAATGTCAAAAGAAAGATGATCACCGTACTACACAGATAGCACTCAGAGAGTTCTCATTCTGGCCCCTGGGCAGCAGGTTAACGGAGAGGAAACGGAAGTGGTGATAAGCAGTGATTTTGCTACCTCGGCAGACGCTAAAGGAAGAAGGCAAACAAAGAACCTTCTATCTCCCTCAGACTAAGGGTGTAAGGCCAACTTGGCAGACAGGTTGAAGCCAAAACTGAGGATGCAGATAATTACAAAGGCAGCTATTACCGCTCATGTGAACTACTGTAGACGGTTCGGAACACATTCCTATGCATTTTTTTTTTTTAAATCTCTCTCTGGATAGAACTCTATGCAGGTTAAAATGATCAGCTTTCTGATGATGTGGCCACCTGACCCGAGAACCATTCACAGGTTTCTTAAGAAAAAAAGGCTTCGCAGTTGTAGACAAGTTTGTACAAAGAAGCTTTGAAGGAACGGGCATATGTGAGCATGTTTCAGGCCCAAGAGGGCTAAGAATAAGAGGTGTGTAACAGATGTCTTCATGTGTTATATTTAAAGAGCCTTCATGCAGAAGCTAAAAGTGGATTCTTTGGCGCACCTTCTAAAAAGAGAAGGTTTGAACGGATGCAAATCCAAAGTCCAACAATGAGACTAGTTTACTTTCCTCCCTTAGAAGACTGAGATCACAATCCCAGTGAGTTTTCCAACTTGGGGGAGCGTGATAAAATGGCTTTTAAGATGTCTGCCTCAACTCTACCTTTCCAATATTATTTGTTCATCGTTTTCTGTTTGATTGTTGTAGGGGTTCCTTTGTGGTTTGTGTGGTGTTGTTTGGTTGTTGTTAGTTAGTTAGTTAGTTAGTTAGTTAGTTAGTTAGTTAGTTAGTTAGTTAGTTTAAGACATGGACCTCAAGCTGAGGAGATGGCTTGTGGGGCAAAGCATTGGCGAGTATAAGGACTACAGTTCTGGCGCCCACATAAAGGCTAAGAGGGTATGGCAGTGGCCTTCAATCCCATCTTGGGGAGAAGGAGAGACAGTGGAACCCCAGAGTAAAATGAAAAGATTGAGTAGCTAAAGCCACAAGATCTGTGTTCAAGTTAGAGACCCTACTTCAATATACCAGGTAGAGAATGATCAAGAAAATGCCTTAAGTCAACGTTAGACCTGTATACACACATGCATGAATGTAAATATACACACAGGCGCCCACATATATACAAACATGGATACACACATGAACAGGCATGTTATACAATTATACACATTAAAAAAAGAAGAAGAAGACAAAATCCTCACTTGCACACAGGCCGACCTGATCCAGGAATCCCTCGGTAAGTCCCTCTGACTCTAGGCTGTGTTGAGTTGACAGTTAAAGCTAACCTTCACAATGCTGCTTCCAAAATGTCAAAGAACTGCCCTGATTTCTTCATGAGGGATGCTTTACCAAGAAAAACTAATCCCATCTGGGGCTGACAACACTTTTATGGGTGGCACCATCAACCAGCTCGCCAAGATACAGCAGCTCCTCAACTCGTTTGGTGGCCTTAGAAATTCTTTACCTTTCTGGATGTTGGCACAGGGAGACCCCTGGATGACATTTTAAAACATAATCTAGCAAATTCAATACATACAATAAGCAATCAATAAATACTGACTAATTATCAATGAGTGATTAGGGATAATGCATGTACAGTTCAAAGGTGAATATGCTCCATGACTTACAACTGGCTTCAGGTAAACAGTGCTTGAAACTAGGAGGCACCTGCCAATTGTGAGCCGCAGGGCCAGATGACCCTGAGGAAAGCTCAGTTTTCTTCTCCAATAACATAGGACTTCCCAGAGGTGTCACTTTTTGCTAATTCATCCTACGAGGTTAGCAACAGCTTTGTGAGCTAGTCAGTTGTACAAGAGCCGATACAAATCAGAAATGCAGCCATTCTGTGGGTTGGAGAAATAGCTAATCAGGTAAAGTGCTTGCTGTGCAAGTAGAGGGGTCTCAGTCATCTCCCACCCCCCAGAACCCACATAAGAAAGTCAAGCATGGTAGATGTGCTTGTAATCTCAGTGCTGGGGAGGCAGAGAGTGGAGGACGTCTAGCCAGCCAAACTAATGTAATTGGTGAGCTCTGGACCAATGAGAGACCTCATCTCAAACAAAAGTAAATGTAGAAGGCTCCTGAGGAATAACACCTAAGGCTGGCTGACCTCTGACCTCCACACTCATTCACTCCTGAGCATATACTCATTCATACAAGCACGTACACACAGAGAGAGAGAGGGAGAGAGAGAGAGAGAGAGAGAGAGAGAGAGAGAAACTACAGCTGCCTTGACATTCTTAAACTAGATGTGTAAATTTTGAGATAGAAGCCAGAGCCATTCCAGAAGCACAGCAAATTAGTGGCAGCTACTTGACACAAGAATGTCCCATCATCTGGCTTTTGTCTTTCCTCTCGTCTTGCTTTATTAAGGACTGACAGTGCTCTCCCACCAAAGAAAAG
The DNA here is from genome assembly GCA_902168325.1 of Peromyscus nudipes. NCBI lineage: Eukaryota > Metazoa > Chordata > Mammalia > Rodentia > Cricetidae > Peromyscus > Peromyscus nudipes. The sequence goes on from CABHPH010149925.1 coordinate 14,467, forward strand.
GGAGCTTACCTTCATCAAAGCCTATGACTATCCTCAGTAGAGGATTAGCTCACTCCTCACCTCAGACATCTCCATTAGAAGGGCTTCCCTGGTCCTCCCGCTGACAGCCAGAAGGCTTCCCCCGTGCCTGTGATGCTAACCTTTGTTTTCCCGCTCTAAATGCTTGTCATTGAACTGTAGTTATCTGCTGCATTTCTCCTTTCAGAAATACATTATGCAATAGTGTATTTTGAATATTTAGCACAGTGACAATACACGGCAAGATGCTGGGCTGGGGAGGAAGACAATCAAATTCCTTTTTTTTTTTTAAACCTCAATTCAGTGTGCTCCTCACCCCAAAGCAGAGACGGAAAGCCATCCAGAAGCATCTCTCTATTCAATAAAGTGTCCCCTGACTGCCTACACAGACCTGCCCTAAGTCATTCTGATGGACTTAGCCAAGGCTAGCCTCCCTCGGCAGTAATTCCCACAAGAAGCTCAAGTAAAATCTGGGAGAAGAATCGGAATTCAACTCCCTCAACATCTCAAGTTAGGGACATCTGCCAGGGTAATTTCAGCAGTCACTAACAGAAAAATGCAAGATGACAACTGATTTAGAACCAGGCATGGTGGCTTATGCCTGTATGGCCAGGCCACGGGAGGCTGGGACGACAGAGGGCTGCTGTGAGTTTGAGGCTAGCAATAGCTACATAGGCAGCAGCAGAGGGGTTACACAGTCTTAAAAGGAGGCAGGCGAGGGGAAGCGAGATTGCTCAACGGGTAAAAATGTGTGTTGTGTGTTGTGCCAACCTGGTGACCTGAGATCAAGCCCCAGCACCGACGGTAGAAGGAAATGTCTAACTCCAGAAAGTTGTCCTCTAACCTCCACATGGGTACATGGCAGATGCACACACTACACACTCGTACATACACAACAAGCACGCATACAAGCCCATACATACACAACACATGTATGTTGTGGAAAAGAGAGGAAGCCTATCATTTTTCAACCTTGGTGGAATTTGGGTCTCTAAGCGCCACACTCCGGCTTGCACTCTTGGCTCTCATAACGCCCCATAGATGTTCCTTTCCTGTCGCATTCCCACAAAAGAAAGGATCCAAAAAAGAAAAGAAAAAAAACTATAGAACTTTTTAAGAGGAAAAGAGAAGAGAACGAAGTGGGAGAAAAAAAGAAACTGCTTTCATCAACCAGACTCTTGGAAGTCAGCTTGGTCCTAAGCGGTCCCTAGATCCCTCTGCCTCAGCGACCACGTGACCTCAGCTTACACCATCCACTCCAGTTCCTGACACATTCCCTACTGCCTCCCTCAGCAGAGAAACTGGTAGATAAAGTGCCCAAAGCTGTGTGGACCCATCAGACTCCACGCGCCTTTTTCTCTAATCATCTCGCTGTTGCTTGCTAGATTTGTGACCCCGGAGGAGGTACCGTATTTCCCTGGAGTTTGGTGGCTTTATCGGGAAATAGTATTTATGTCCCAAAGTAATGAAAAGATAGTGTGTTTTTTACAGAAAAAGGAATAAACACGCAGAATGTGCCAGTATTTCTGCTCCAGTTTGGGTTATGAATGTCACCCAGAGGACCAATGTATCATAGGCTTGACCCTCTGGGAGGGGGTAGAATGTAAGAGGGGTCTCCAGAAGGCTGTCTCAGGCCGGCCCTTTCCCCTTCCCTCCCTTCGCTCCCTGGGTCACAATGTAAATGGTTTTGTTCCACTGTGCACTTCAACTTGATGTACTGCCCTGCCACAGGCCCAGAGCATCATCAGAGCCAACTCATCACAGACAAGACTTCCTCAACCATGAGCCAGAGCACATCTTCACTCATTATAATTATCTCAAGTATTTTGTTATGGTGACAGAAAGCTGAGTAGCACAGCTTCTAACACAGAAAGACAGACAGACAGACAGACAGACACACACACACACACACACACACACACACACACACACACACACACACGGATAAGTATCCCCATGAGAACAGGAAGCAGCCTACACTCAACGTTCAATGTATAAAAGAGTAACAGGACCCCCTGCCACTGTTTATTTACTTATGAGGAGTAAAAGAGAATGATTGCTTTCTGGACATCCAACACTATCAAGGACATATTTTCTAAGACAAAAGTAAACTTTTGTCACTTCCCTTTACACTTTCTTCCTGCCTCCCTCCCCCGCCCCCAACGGCCAGTCCCTGGAGTGATCATCTCATGTGTCCTGCACGAATGCCATCGTTGAAGATAGGGTGTTAGCTCGGTGGTGCTCACACAGCACAGCCCCAGTGTGCAGCGATTCAGGAAGACTTAAAGAACCTGTTGATGATTATACTCTGTGGTCCAGGAAAACAGCGGTCATTTGGCTGAATTTAACTGAGAGTGACTGCAAAGTAGCTGAAGTCGCATTTCTACAGACAATGTCAACTACAACCAGGCGAGAAGAAAAGAAAAAGATCTTTGTGTCTTCGTAAGGGGCAGTGGGAAGTAAGGATCTGAAGAGAACGTGCCCTGTGGGGGTCTTTCTAGTAAGTTAGGGGCTTCCCTGACTCTCACATTAGTCCCTCTAGTTTGCTCAGCCTGTCCTGGAGGCCAGCCCCCGACGGTTCTGAACAGCCCGGAAGACTAGAGACTTCTCTAAAATCTTCAGCTGGACTGCTAGCGCTCCAGGATCAGGGCCAAAGAGCTCCTCCCATCCATCCTGAAGCCTGGGAGGCATCCAAAACTACTCCAGGAACACTGACAGGTTCCAAGGAACCCTGCCCAGAGAATTAATTATTAAGAGGCCTCACAAGGGTGGCTCCTGTCCTTTCCAAGGGACCTGTAGGAGGTCAGGGCTGCAATGGAGATTCGGGATTGTTCTGGTTCAGGGCTCCTCAAGCAGAAAGAGAGGGTGTCCCATGTATATTAAAAGAAAAAAAAGATACCCTGTGTACCACAGGTAAAACCTAAAGATATTTCAGGTGAAAAAAATCAATCACAAAGGGCCATATGTAGTATAGTTCCATTCATATGAAATCCCCAAAGACTGAATGACAGGCCAGAAAGAATTGGGAAGTTATTGTCCATACATGAAGGTTTTCTTTTGGAAATACTAAAAACATGTATTTCTTTTTTAGAATTTTTAAAATATATGTATGTAGTGTGTGGGGATGTGTGGATGTGTAGGGGGATGTATGTGTGTGTGATGTGTGGAGATGTGTGTGTGTGTTTGTTTGAGTGTGTGTGAGTGTGTATTGGTATGAGAGTGTGGGGAGCATGTGGGGGTGAGAGGATGTGTGTATGGATGTCTGTAGGGGATGTGTCAGTGTGTATGTAGTGTGTTGGGGATGTGTGTGTGTGTGTGTGTGTGAGAGAGAGAGAGAGAGAGAGAGAGAGAGAGAGAGAGAGAGAGAGCAAGTGCTCATGGAGACCAGAAGAGGCTGTCTGATCCCCTGAAGTAGGAGTTACAGGTGGTTGTGAGCCACCAGATGCCCATGCTAGGAGCCAAACTCAGACCCTCTAGAACAATGGGTGTTCTTAACCACTAAACCAAGTCTCCTGGCACCTAAAATCATTCTTAATTTGTGATGTTGACTGCCCACTCTAATATACTAAAAGCCTTTGAATTATACATTCCGAATGTGTGGGTTGTATCCTGTGTGGAATGATTGTCAAGTAAACTGTTTAAAATACAAACAAGGAACCAGACATGGTGGTGTAAGCCTGTAATTCCAGCACTTAGGAAACTAAGGCAAGATGGTTCTGGAATTCCTAGCTAATCAGGGCTACATGATGAGTTTTGGGCCAGCCAAAACCACGGAGTGACAACCTGTCCCAATAAAACAAATAACAAAACAAACAAACAAAAACCCACCAAAGAAAGTCTGGAATATGGCATTGAACCTAGGTTCAACCAAAGCCCATTCACATTATTCTCTTAACCGCCGATCTAAATCACATTATTCTCTTAACCGCCGATCTAAATCTCATCCAGCCAGCCAACGGTCCATCCGTCCACCCACCCACGCATCTCTAAAGTAACAGTGAGGCTACGTGCAGAGCTGGAATCCCTCATCAGTGACGGAACACCCAGTCTCCTCATTCCAACCCCCTGAGCCTGCTTGCTACTTCACCCAAAAAAGAAGTGCCCCCTTGGCCCTTGGTAGAAGCTGCGTTCCAGGGCCTCCAGCAAATGAGGATGAAGAAAACTCGTTTTTCATTTCTCCTTACTATGATGCAACAGGCCGACTCCTACTTCCCTTCCTCCTGTTCCCACTCCACCTCTCCAGCCGCTAACAGCCAGGAACTCCCCAAACCTTCCTGCAGAGTCTAAGGGCAGGTGTTGGCACACACCTGTCATCCCAGCTCTTGGGAGGTGGAGACCGGAGGATTGGGAGCTCAAGGCCTCCCTCAGTTACGAAGAAAGTTTTAGACCAGCCTGGACTACATACGACCCTGCCTAAATAAGCAAATCTTTCTTGGGACTTCAGGCGGTTCTAGAAGTCGTTTTTGGACTGGTGGGGAGGGGTGAGGCCAATAGGGTGGGGATCCAGGCTACTGTGAGAATTGCATGCAAGGGTCTTCAGGGGCGCTCTTTTGGGCAAGTTGAAAGCTCTCCTGGACCTAGGCTAAGCAAGCATCCCTGAGCTCTCCAGCGCAAGACTAGCTTCCCACAGAACATCCAGGAACTCAGCATCAAGTCTGCAGAACTCCAAACCTTGCCGCTCAGTAACTAAGGCTACTACTCTACTGACCTAACCTCGCCCTGCCCCTGCCTGTGCACACTGTATGACAAAGCCCAGCTTCTGCAGACGCCTCGGATGCCCAGAGGCTTGAGTGTAAGGAGACTCAGAGAGGAGTTCGGAAAGATAAAAGGGAAATTAAGTGAAGAGGGTTCCGGCAGCATCTTAGCCCGGTGGCTCCTTTCAAAGCAGCAACAGGAGGAGCATGGTAGCACTCTACGCTCTATGAGCTCTGCCTAGCTGCTCCTCTTTCCGTTCAGAGCCTAGTCCACAGCTGCTAGGATGTGCAGCAGTACAATGAATGTCTGGATGAATTGTCTCCATGGACAAGTCTCCCAAGCCACCAGCAAAGAGAATCTAAACAGCGTTGCGCTGTATGCCTACACAGCGCTTCCACACAAATCCCTAAGTCCCTGCCAAAAGAACACTCCGGAGCCACCACTGTAGGGCAGCCAAAGGCAACCAGTTCCTGCCCGGCGCCCACCGCACCCAGACACCATGGGGAAATTCCCAGAGAGAAACGGAGGGCTGCTTTGCTGTCCCCACATCGGTCACTCAGCGCCAGCAATCTCTCTGCCCTGTGGTCCCCAGAGAAGCATCTGTGTGAACGATCTCCTATCTCACCCCTAAGGTCCCCAGGCCATCCTGCCGGCACACGTGCTGTGGACGATCTTGGAAATCGCTTTCCTCTGCAGGTGGCTCACTCTCTCCAGCTTTCTTTCTTCACCTGTAGATTACGCAAAGCCGAACCAAAGAACAGTAGAGAAAGACGGACTGACCTGTGCAGGGCAGCTTTCCAGCCCAGGTTGGGGACCGCCTGGCGCCTAGGGAAGGTTTGCCGCCGGGTGATTCTTAGCGGACCACTACCCTAGCTCGCTTCCCTCGGAGTACCCTTTCTTAATTAGCTTCTCTTCCCTGTGGTTGACTCTGTCCTCTCCTTGTCCCTCTCCCGCCGCCGCCTCCCTTGCAGAGCTTCCCCTCCTCGCCTCTCGCCCAGGATCAGATAAGAGGAAAGGAACCGCTGAGCGAGCCAATTATAAAGCCGAAGGTGGCCTCGGGGGCGGGAGGTGGGGGAGACAGACCCCACTTTCCCTCCTCCTCTCCAGCATCCCCGCCCCGCTCGAGTTGCAGAGGAGCCCGCCCCACGCCTCCCAAGTTCCCCCCAAGGCCTGGCAGCCGACCCAGGTGCGCGTGGCAGCCGGGTGCAGAGCGTGGATGACCAGCCGCTTGGTCTCCTGCAAGTGGCCTGGGCCGCCAGATCCTAAACCAGAGCCCAGGTCACTTTGAGAGATCTCCGGCGCTCCTGACTTCATCCCAAGCTCCAAAAGGTCCCATCCCCAAAGATGAGCCTTGTGATCCCACGGGGTCTCCTCTCCCTTGTCCCTTAAGTCCAAGAGGCCAGCACAGCAAGGCCGCCGCAGGTAGACTTTTTTGTGCAGGGGAATCAACTGAAGGAATGTTAAATTGGAGGGTTTTCTTCTTCGTAAAAACTACATGTGGACAGTTTCGTGGGGTTGGATCTGCAGATTTCCTTTCCCCATGCACAGACTGTAGTCAGTAGATTTGGGCGGATCCCAGGGACTCAGCCTCTATCAAAACCCCGGGGGACCTGATCCATGCAGGCCACGCCCTTTGAGAAGTCCTGCCCTGGGACAAGAACTCCAGAGCCCTGGATGTCTGGGGACCTGGGCCTGAGTTCTCGCCTTCTGAGTGCTCTTTAAAAGGTCACCTTCCCATTTTTTTGTGTGAGGCTAGAAAAAGCCCAGGTATTCACCTTCATACTGGAAGTTGTTGTTGGCTCAAATGGGGGAGCGGGAGTTGCATTCGTGCCGACCATTAGCAATACCATACTTTGTGAGAAAAGACCAATGAGTGTAATTTCATCAGTAGCGGGCGCAGGAGGTAGAGAAAAGTAAGTAGTCCTCTCATAAGTTCCTGAACTGCTTCCGAAAGGTTCCTGCTGGGAGAACACGCAGGGATGGATGCTCAACACCTTTCAAGGTGGTTTCTGAGACATTCCAGCCTTCCGAGCTGCTGTGAGTCACCTATGCTTTCTTCAGATTTGCGTGCTGTTGGCCTCTCTGCCTAGTTCTGAACTACACCTGAGACCCTGGGTTCAGTTCACGCCTCAGGGTGAGGCGGCTGCTGAGCTTCTGCGCTTCAGGGAGCGCAATTCTCCCGGGTCCCGGGCGGCTACAACTTTCAATAGACCCGCATCAACGCCAAGGACCTGCACGCGGGACTGCTGGGGTCAGAGCGCCACCTGGTGTCTGAACCGGGTTTGGGACCTGGAAACCTGGAAACAGACCTAAGACTGACAAGTGGAATCCTGAATCCAAGAAGTACTTGTTCCTTGGTTTGATCTCCTTTCCTCAGCCTTACTCCCCAAATGTCTGTTATGATCCCATTTTAATAACGTATCAAGGTGCCGACGACCACTGTAAAACCTTTCTTCTAATTCCCTGGGGGAGTCTTTGCGAGTTGGCACAGACTTGTAGGTAAGAGACCAGAGAGGTAGTGGATTATTTAATTATGAAACATTGAGGATGGAAGACTCTCTGAAGATCATAAGCTATGAAATGTGTGTATAAATATCAATATAAAAGAAGTATCCACAACAGTTTTTTATTGAACTTTTTATATGCAGAGCTGGAGGGATGTCTATGAGGTAGGTGCTTGCTAATGGTTTGAATTTCTAGAGCCCGCAAACAAACCAAGCAAAGTTGTTGGTTCTGACCATTAGTAGAGCGGTGGATTGACAGGAGGACCAGCTTGCTTGCTGACCAGTCTAGCCTAATCAGTAAGCTCTAGGTTCAGTGAGAGACTGTCTCATAAAATAAGGTGGAGAGCCAATTGAAGGAGATTCCAGACATTGACCTCTCTCTCTCTCTCTCTCACACACACACACACACACACACAGACTGACAGAGAGAGAGAGACAGACAGACAGACAGAGAGACAGAGAGACAGAGACAGAGAGACAGAGACACAGAGAGACACAGAGAGACAGAGAGAGAAGAGACAGAGAGAGACAGAGAGAACAGACATAGGCACATTAGGGTTTTTGTTATTTTTTACTTTTGGAGACAGGATCCCACTCAGCAGCCCATGCGGGCAACAGACCTGCTCCAATCCTTTGGCCTCCAAGGGCTGGAATTACAGAATTGTCCCAATAGGCCAAGTTTTGACATTTGGATTATCACCTATTACTTTCCATTGAGATAAACGTCAGTTAATGCTGAAACAGAAGGGCTGGCCTCAATCCGTGTTTCATTTAGCTGTGGTTGTGAATGAACTTCCAGCTCTTTCAAGACTATTCATTCAGTGTGTATCTTAAGGCCAGGAGTCAGATTCTGATGGACCATTGAGAGCTGAGTCATGGCAACAAGCCAAGAAGACCCCGCTTCAAGTCTCCTCCACTCTAGAAAATACTATATAGGAATATCTGTGACCTTTTCAAAGATATCCAACATTCTAGCTTCCCAATGTACTTGGGAACTTTAGAAACATGGTCTTTCCTAACTACACACACACACACACACACACACACACACACACACACACACTTCGACACGCTCACACACGCACTTACGCACGCATGTGCACACACAGAGTGGCCCTCCTCCTGAAGCCTCCTGAAGCCTTGCACTTTGCAAGAAGTTTGATTTTAAACCTGAATTGAAAAGCTCTGTCCCTAAGGCCTTGGCAAATCTCTTTTACTTCTGAGCTTACTACTCCTGCAAAGAAAAGTCTTTATATAGTTTAGGGTATTGTCAAGTAATTAAGTGACATGCACTTGTCGATCTAACCTATAATCAATAGAAGTTACATTTCCACACTGGGATTTGTCATTTCCTTTTTTTAAGATTTATTTTTATTCTTCTGTGCGCTGATGTTTTGACTAGAGTATGTCTGTGCCTGTGGAGGCCAAGAAAGAGTGCTGGATCCCTGGATCTGGAGTTATAGACCATTGCTAGCCACTTGTAGGTGCTGGTAATCCAACCTCAGTCTTCTGGAAAAGCAGCCAGTGCTCTTAACTGCTGAGCCATCCCAGAGACTGTCATTTCCATGTGTCTCCATGGAGATGTTATTGGCATTTGGGGCAGGACAGACGGGCATCAACCAAATTCCAACATCACCTACCTCATCTCCTCGTTGTGAGATAATCTTTTTGTCCACTGTGAAGTTATGTCTGTGCAAAGGCATCTTCTGATTGGTTTAATAAAGAGCTGAATGGCCATAAGTGAGGCTTCTGGGGACATTCCTGCTGCTGAGCCTCTTGCATTTGATGCAATCTTGCATGGGCACAGTTGCTAATAGATAGCTAATGCCAGCATAGGAAGCTTTCCAGACCCTGCCCATATTCAAGGGACCATGTTCCTTCTAATTGACTCATGCTTTACCAGCTGTTAAATACTTTGTATCTCACCCTAGAATAATGGAGTCCTGAGCCCCCTTAGAAGATTGCTTCAACTGCCTTGGATGCAATTAGAGTGCACGCTGTTATTCAGGGATCCTTGTTTTCCCCTAGCCAAAGGTGGATACAAACTCCAAATAAAACCAACTGGGTAGTCTTTGCCTCAAGCATGAGTATTATATTGTCTTAGTAAGGGTTTCTATTCCTGTGATGAAACACCATGACCAAAAAGCAAGTTGAAGAGGAAAGAGTTTATTTGGCTTACACTTTTATATTCACCATCAAAGGAAGTCAGGACAGGAACTCAAACAAAATCCTGGAGGCAGAAGCTAATGCAGAGACCATGGAGCGGTGCTGCTTACTGACTTGCTTCCTGTGGCTTGCTCAGCCTGCTTTCTTGTAGAACCCAGGACCACCAGCCCAGAGATGGTACCACCCACAATGGGCAGTGCCCTCCCCCATCAAGCACTAATTAAGAAAATGCCTTACAGTTGGATCTTATGGAGGCATCTTTTTAACTGAGGTTCCCTCCTTTCAAATAACTCTAGTTTGTGTATCAAGCTAACATAAGACTAGCCAGCACATATATGACGGGATACAAAAATAAGAAGAAAATGCTGATATTTTAAATTAATTGTTTGGTTAGCATAGAAAGAGATGTGACGTTTTCATGTGTATGTATCATTAATTGTACTTTGTTTTTATTCACTTACACACAACCTTGCCCCCGACCTCTGCTCTTCCACTTCCTCACCTCAGTAGCTCCTCCTTCTGTTTTCATGAGCGCCATCCATATTCCATGACCTCCTTGTATCCCTTCCCTTCCTTTAGAGCTCTTCTTCCTCCCACATTACCCTTTCTACTTTTATGTCCTACGTGTGTGTGTGCATGCATGTATGTGAATCTACATTCTTCACAGGAGAGGAAATATGCCCTGTTTCTTCTGACTCAGGCTTATTTCACATAACATTATGAACTCCAGCTCTATCTGTTTTCCTGGGTATGATTTTCCTTTACAGCTAAATAAAATTCTATTGTATAAGTGTACCACATTTTCTTTTTACTTTTGCTTTTTCGAGACAGGGTTTCTCTGTGTGTAGCCCTGGCTGTCCTGGAATTCACTCTGAAGCCCAGGCTAGCCTCAAACTCACAGAGATCCACCTGCATCTGCCTCCTGAGTGCTGGGATTAAATGCATGCACCACCACCACCCGGCATACATATTTTCTTTATTCATTCATCTGTTGATGAATGTTTTACTGTTTGCTCATTTTTTTTTATCTCACTAAATCCAAACTTTGAGGCCTTAAGGAACAATAACCTCATACCCAGGTGTACCTCCAACTTCCTGTAGGAGTTTACCAATGCAACTTCCTGCATGTTGAGATAGTATAATGTTGCCATGTGGTTGCTGAGTAACTGCTGCTCCAGAGCCAGGAATGGCCTCTCCACCACCTTCCTGGAATCATGATCATGTTCTCCCTTTGACCCAGCAACTGAGCCCAGGGCCTCCGAATACCTACTCAAGTTGAGCTTCCATCATCCATTCTGATTAAATTGCCCCTGTGGTGTGATGGTTGTTCAATGCCTTGAATAACAGCCTTGCCCAGCTCTCCCAAACACCTGTCCCTCTCTTTCTGGAGATCTTGTCTCTGCTATGAGCCACCCTCCATATGCTGGATTGGATTTCTTTCCCTGTTAATAGGAGAACTTCAAAGAAGGCTGCTTTTAGTTGAGCAATCCTGAGGAGCACCAAGGATATAAGAAAGCTTGCCCGGGTTCACCCAGAGTGTCAACAGAAAGTTAACACCAGACTTTAACTGTCTTAACTCCTGGGTCTGAGCTTTTATTATTGCGATGCGCTGACCCCTTCCAAATAACGTGAATGATACCTTCCATGTTTTTACTTTGCTTTACAAAATGTATTCAAGTTCAAGTTCATTAACCTAGTTTAATACATTAGCTCTGCAAGATTAAAATCACTCCCGAGGTTCGAGTGATGCTGACTCATTCTGTCCTGTGGTCCTACAGTCCTCTGCTCACAATCACCATTGATACTCTTGAGCAAGTGATTAAGACATTCCTCATCTTTTCAACCCCGTGGCCCAGATCAAAGTCATGACGTTAATAGCAGCCAAGCTTTTCATGTGTGACAGCATGCTGTCAGGGCGTGCATGTTACATAAAAGGTTCTATTCATAGCACAATTGTGCTAGAGCAGGCCTGCAATTATGCATGTGCCAACCCCTCTTCATTTTACAGTGAATTATTTACCCTGTCCACATCCCCCAAAAGAGCTGGTGACAGATATTGCTAGATCGATGCCATATAACAACAAGCGAGGCTCTTTGCAATTGCAATAACATTATCATAAGAAGAAGGGCCTTACTTAGTGCCTGTGACTTTAGCCATGCTAGAAAAAGAGCTCATTTGGCTTATTTTTGCTTATTTAATCATTATTTTATTAAACTAATTCAGGACTGGGGATGTTGCTCAGTTGGTAGAATACTTACGTAGCAGGTACAAAGACCTGAGTCCAATCATTAACACCAAATAACTCGAGCAAGCTGGTGCACATTTGTAATCCCAGCCTTTGGGAGATAGAAACAGGATCACTTCAAAATTAGTCTTGACTGCACAGCAAGTTTGAAGCCAGTCTGGGCTACATGAGACCCTGTCTCCAAGTGTTCCATTCATGTGTTCAGCTTTTAAAGTCAGCAATACTGAAAATGTGTAAAGTGTAAATAATATATCTTTACTCTCCCATTTCATCTGACATTTTCAAGTCTCTATATTTCTAAATAACATGCATGCAATGCCTAGGGTTTTCTGTTTTTGTTTTTGTTTTTTGTCAACTTGACACAAGCTAGGGTCATTTTGGTAGAGGGGACCTCAATGGAGAAAATGTCCCCACCAGATTGGCCTGTGGGCAAGCATATAGGGCACTTTCCATAGGGCACAGTTCCATCATGGCAGGGGGTCTAGTGTTGTATAAGAAAGCGGGAAGACTACAGAATGGGAAAAGATTTTTAGCAATTACACATCATAGAAGGTCAATATCCAAAATATATAGAGAACTTGGGAAACTAGATATCAAGAAAACAAACAACCCAATTAAACAATGGGGTACAGATCTAAACAGGGAATTCTCAATAGAAGAAACTCAAATGGCTGACAAACACTTAACAAAATGTTCAACATCCTTGGCATCAGGGAAATGCCAATCAAAACTACTTTGAGATTTTTATCTTATACCTGTCAGAATGGGTAAGAACAACAAAACAGGTAACAGCTCATGCAAGCAAATGGAAGGAACTAGAAAAAAAAAAGTCATCCTGAGTGATATATCTCAGACCTAGAAAGACAAATATGATCAATACCTTGTTCAGCCATCATCAGGGAAGCTTCCTCCAGCAGAAGATGGGAACCAATTCAGAGACCCACAGTCAGATATTCTGCAGAGAGAAGAGAGAGGTCTTGGGACACTCAGCCCTAAATGGGATGTCTCCATCAAATTCCTCTCCTCAGAGCTCAGTGAACACTGCACAAAAGGAGGTGGAAAGAATGTAAGAGCCAGAGGGGATGGGAGAGACCAAGAAAACAAGGTCCTCTAAATCAACATGAGCAAAGCTCATTTGAACTCAGAACCTGAAGCAGCATGCACAGGGCTTTCATGGGTCTGCACCAGGTCTTTGTGTGTATATATTATGGCTTCCAGTTTAGTGTTTTTATGGGGTTCCTGAGTGTGTAAATGAGTGGGTCTCTGATTCTGTGCCTCCTTGAGGGCTCTGTTACTCCTGTTGCTTTGTCTTGTCACACTTCAATGAGATAGTTTTTATTTTATCTCATTATATTGTATTTTGTTATGTTTTTAGAAAAAAATGAATGAATGAGTAAATGAATATAAACCTAGCCACTAGGGTAAAGATTAACAACAGAACTGTCATTTATACCTGCTAGGAGAAGGCAAATCAGTTTTCTCCACTGGAATGATACTGGTATATCAACCACTCCAGGGCAGATCTCATGTTCAGGAGGAGCTGACCAACATATAATGAACTTTATAGGATTTTTTTCTGTGTGTTTTTATTTGTTTACAGCTTGATGGGTTTGTTTTGTTTTATTAGTTTGTTTTTATTTTCTTTTGGGGTGATGTATTTTATTTCTAGGTTTGAGGCGCTTTGTTGTGTATTGGGTTTTTGGTTTGTTTTCTGAGAAAGAACTTAAAGTTGAGTGAGTAGGGAGGAGGAGAAGATCTGGATGAACTTGGGGCAGGGGAAGAATATGATCAAAATATATTTAAACGTAAGTTTTGTTTTAAATCATAAAAGAATAAGTTTTAAAAATATCAAGCAAGCAAATAAGCAGACTGAGCAAGCCATGAGGAGCAAGCCAGTAAGCAGCATTCCTTGTGGTCTCTGCTCCAGTTCCTGCCTGCAGGTTCCTGCCTTAAATTGTTTGCTGGCTTTCCTTCATAATGGACTGTGATCAGGACATGTAAACCAAAATAAACCCTTTCCTCCCAAGTTGCCTTTTTTCCTGTGTATTAGATTTGTCATTCTTTAAAGGTAGAAGATAGACACTGTAATGAAGCATGTCAACAGAGATCACCAGTGGCACAGCACATGACTCATAGTAGTCACTCATAGTTCACAAAAGACTTGTCAACTTCAGTTTATTTCAACAGGAACCAGAAGAGAAAGTACCAGTTGGATGAGGTCAATCTGTTTGTCATTTTCCAAATGCCATCAATTATAAGCCTCCTTCAAGGAAGCAGATGTGACAATATCAACTCCAGCATAAGGCCTTCTTCACAAAGTGTTTGCCACATTGATTTGAATAAATTCAGTCAGTTGTGCCCCCATGTGGTTGTCTTCATGTATCAGCCATCTACCATATGTGTGGCACACATTTGGCTGACTAAAAATACAGGTGGCCCAAGGTTCAAGAACAGAGTACTTATTGAGATATTCATTCAACCAACAAATACTCATTTACCACCTCAGTTCTACCAATTGAGCTTCTGGCTATCAGGGACAGGAAGTGAAGAAGCCTCCCCTACTTGGAATTTAGTCATGGTGGAGGCAAACAGAAAACAATAGAGAAATAACAGTTTAGCTGGAAAGGAGAATAACACTAAGGATTGGAGACAAACACAAGCTGCTGTTGTCCAGAATGGTCCAGGGAAGCGCGTGGCAAAAAGCAAGGAACCTGGCTGAGCAAAGCAAACCACAAATGCAGACCTCTTTGGAGTGAGGGAGCAGCAGCAAGGGCTGGAATGCATCATAACAGAGAACACAACCAACGGGTACAGTCCTGGAGGAAGTCAAGGGAAAAGGCCAGAGACTCCGTTGGCTCCACTCACTTCCAGCACTGTAGCTAACTGCAGATACTAGAGAGGTCTTGGGGTTTTGTTTGTGTAAGAAGGTGAGCTCTCAGCCGGGTGGTGGTGGTGCACACCTTTAATCTCAGCACTCAGGAGGCATCTCTGTGAGTTCCAGGCCAGCCTGGGCTACAGAGTGAGTTCCAGGACAGGCTCCAAAGCTACACGGAGAAACCCTGTCTCATAAAACCAAAAAAAAAAAAAAAAAAAAAAAGGTGAGCTCTCAAGAGAACAAAGACATGGTCAGTTGTCACTCTCAGGAGGACTTCTCAAGCATGCTCATCAGATCTTCTTGGGTGCTCCCTATGGAAACCTTATTTCTCAGAGTGATACTGAGAGTGTTTTTATGAGATGACTGTTTTGCTCTCAAAGCTTCATGAAATAAACTCTAGAGAATGATCCTATGATCCTATCCATAAACACATGTGTATAAGAAGGTTGGGGGAAATGGAAGCATAAAGACATTAAACGGGTCTGGTGATAAATTCCAGCAATGCCAGTTACTTGGGAGGCAGGGATAAGAGGGTCACAAGTGTGAGGCCATCATGAGTAGCATGGTGAGACCTCATTTCAAAAATTAAATATAAATTTAAAGGGAGAAAAATTATTATTTCATGATCACGTGGCGACTCCCAAAATGTAAGAATTAATCTGATTGAGTCCTCGAACAAGACAAACACTTCATTTAGAACTCAGAGGAGGACCCAGGTCCTTCAAGGGTTGGATATGTTCCTTGCTCAGAAGCATCTTGTCCAGGGACCCCGCCCTAAACTAAGGAAGAAATGTTTGCAATCCTCTAGCCCTTTCCAAACCTCCTAGGAAGCACCCTTGCCAAGTCTGATCCATCAGCACTTGAGATAATGAAGTAATTTATGACAGCTTGTGGTGATGGAATTGAACAAGACTGGAAAATCTTTTCCTTCTACACAGATGAAAAATTCATTTTAACCAAGAGAGTTCAAGTCCGTGATTGAAAAGGGCACATGTAGCAGAGCTGTGTGGCTACCGGGTGCAATTAATGCCCATTAGTAAGGCCACAGGAACTTCCAACAGCTTTATTCAGAATCAAGCCCCACCCACGTCTTGGAAAAGTAAATAATTCTGTTGCCATGGTTGTGAATTTTACCAAACCTATATCTGAAGGAAGATGGTTTACATATTTACGTGATTGAACTGCACAATTAAAATGGCTGCCAGTTATCACCACTGTGAATTACTGGAACAAAAGCAATTGTCTTGGATGACCTTACACATTCTTTCCTTCTTATTTTTTAAATACAAATTGATGATGTATGCAAATGGAATTTCCCTGGAGTCTCAGACATATTCTGTTTTCCCAAACTTCCTTGTCTTACAGTGGCTGCTTTTACATACAGTTCATCCAGCTAAAATGTTCCCCACCGCCATTCCCACATCTACCTAGGAAAGGGTCTGTGTGTCCTCCAATCTTTATTTCCACACTAAATTTCAGTTTCCTGACCAATTCTCGAAAAACCCATTGACAAGATAAATTTTGAGAAGGCTGTAAAATTATTTTTCATCTGGAATTAAATTCCCTATAAAGAAGTAAGTGAGGGGAGGGCCAGGTATTTCAGCCAGGGGACACACCCACACCATCATAGGACCATCCTCTGCAAAACCCTGGGGAGATTATCAGCTCTATTTCCTGCCTCCAGGCAAGATGTCATCTAAAGCATTTCAACTCCTCAGACTAAAGGATCCCAGGAGAGCTACAGCCTTTGTTCATACTCACAGCCTCCTTACTGGCGAACGCTTCTCATTTCCAGAAATCAAATGGCTCTACAGAAAACTAAGTCTCTACTCAATTGAATTTTCTCAAAGGCCAAAGCAAGCATACAAGCAAACTAATGCTTTTCTGTGCACACAAAGTGGGTTTTATGTCAAAGCTGATAAATTACAAAAAATAGTATTGAGACTCGCTATTTCTGTGAAATATTTAAATGCTTCATTTCAAATACACAACATTTCAATAGATTTTAATATTTTAGTCAATAATATATGTTTATTATGGGAAATTATAAAAGGAGAAATAAAAGAATCACACAGAATTCAACCCCCTAAGCAGATATTAGTAGTCTTACATAAAGCTATTTCCTCTGCATATAAGGAGCTCAAAATATTTTATGATGATGAACTCACACGTCAACAATTTTATGACTCTTTATTACCAGTGACTATTATGGAATAATTTTATCTGTTTATAAATAGATGTCTATATCATAATTTAAATTCAGCATATATTAATTGTACAAGATGATGGTTTTCATTATGACATCTTCAAATATATAACATACTTTCTATAATTTTTTTCTAACTTAAAATATATTTTAGGGCCTGGAGAGATGGTTCAGTGGTTAAGAGCACTGATTACTCTTCCAGAGGACCTGGGTTCAATTCCCAGCACCCACATGGCAGCTTACAACTGGTCTGTAATTTCAGTTCCAGGGGACCCAACACCCATGGCAAAATACCAACGCACATAAAATAAAAATAAATTAATTAAAATACATTTTAATTAATTTTGCTGTTATGTTTTGTTTTTTTAAAATAGGTCCTCAGAGGCTGAGGATGTGGCGGCAGAACACTTACCTGGCCTGCACAGAGTTCTGGATTTAATTAATGCCAAGGACCACCAAAAAATGAAAGAAAGAAAAAGAGAGGGGGAGAGAAGAAGGAGGAGGAAGGGGGAAGGAAGAATGGAAGGAGGGAGGGAGGGAGAGAGGGAGGGAGGGAGAGAGGGAGGGAGGGAGGGAGGGAGGGAAAAAGGAAGGAGAATGAAATGGAATAAGAGATTCTTGTTTAGCCCAGGCTGGCCTTGTCAAACTGACTGTATAGCTGAGGCTGGCCTTGAACTCCTGATCTACAAGCTTCCTTGTCCTGAGCATGTGCTACCATGCCATCTTTAAAATGTACTAGACTTTGAAACCAAGATAGGATAATGTGGGTATTAACAACTTTCTCATTGAAAACAACCCAAAATCTATAAATAGATTTTTTAAAAAGAGCTCAACATTTTTTTTTTAAGATTTTATTTATTATGCATACAAGTGTTCTGCCTGCATACCAGAAGAGGGCACCAGATCTCATTACAGATGGTTGTGAGCCACCATGTGGTTGCTGGGAATTGAACTCAGAACCTCTGGAAGAACAGCCAGTGCTCTTAACCACTGAGCCATCTCTCCAGCCCCAACCTCAACATTTTTTAAACTGGTAAGAAACAAAAAATCCTTAGGGTTAATAAAAACCAGGAGTCATAAAAGGGACATCAACATTCAAGCACTTTGGTCTTGAGCCACCTGCCAAACTCTGGAGAGTAAGCTCTCTTTGTTTGGCAGCCTTTCAAGTTCAAGGCTAGGGACCCCGCTCGAAAGAATTCTAGGAGACCTTCACTGAGTGCAGACGACCTGAGAAGCACCACCAATGAAAGATCGATCCTGCATAGGGCTGCTCCGAGCCCCCCATCAGGACTAAACGAGTGATGGGAGATTCCTCCCAGGAAATGTATAACCATTAGAGGTTGGGGTAATCGTTGTTTTTGAAAAATAAGCAGCGCTTTTACCATGAGAGAAGGTCATGCACGAGGCACGACAAAACCCAGTATCAGAGCTTTATTAGGAGGAGCCAGGAGAGGACAGAAGAGAGTGACCAGGCCTGTGGAAGACAGTGCGCGAGGGGAGAGGAAGAGAGAGCAGAAGGGAGGGGAGGAGTCTGTGTCCGGCTCTTTTAGGGATTTCTCTGCACATGCGCAAGTGGGCTTACGGAGCTGATTGCGTGACCCCACTGCACGCCTTTGCACAATCACACAGCGCACTGATGACGTCAGACCCCTTGCTTAGCTACTGAACTGCGCATGTGCAGTCATATAACTGGGATGGCAGAATCCTAACAGTAATAGCTCAGTCAATAAAGTGCAAGCATGAGGACCTGAATTCAATCTTTAGGTCCATATACAAGAGCTGGCCACAGCCCCTTAAGGGTGTCTGTGGTCGCAGCACTGAACAGGTGAAGTTGGGAGGACCTCTGGGGTTTGCCGGCCTGAGTGCAGTAAGAAACACTGCCTCAGCTAATACGGTAAAGAGCAAATGAGGTAGGCACCTGATGCTGATCTGTAACCTTCACATGTGTGTGCTCGCAAGGCGTGCACACCTCCCCATATACAATGCACTCAGACACATACACATGGAAGGCTGAGTTATGTTAAACTGGTCTCTGCCTGCGTGATGGCGACCCTCAACACCTAGCAGAAGTAAACGGCCTTTCTGGGGGAACTTACTTTAAAAACGCAGGCTTCAGATACTTTCAGGGTTGTAAAGTCTATTAAATACATGGTTTAAAAGAATTATGTACCATATAAGGACACAAAAGACTATGAACAACGGTCAACAGGGGGCTGGGGCTGCAGCTCAGTGGTAGCGCGCTTGTCTAGCACACTCAAGGCTGACTTCAATCTCCATGGGAAAGAAAGGAGGAGCCGAAGCCAGCAGGAATAAAACAAGAGGATAATAGCGTTACATCTGCAAAGACTCTGCACAGTAAGATTAACGAGCATACAAAGTGAACTAAACCTTTAATAAAATAAGAGCAAGTAAAGCAATAATAAAAATATTGAAGTGACTTTGAAAGAAAAAAAAATGGAGCTTCCAGCAAAGAAAAGTCTGAGGCTTTAAAAAAGATAACCTTCCAGGTGTAGTGCTCCAGGCCTGAGATCCCCGCACTGGGAAGGTAGAAGAAGCAGGAAGGCTGGTGTTTGTGCCCAGCCTGGGCTATGGAGAAAAATCTTGAGTCTGAAGAGATGACAGCTCTTGCAGAAGACCCAGTTCAATTCCTAGCATTCTCAAGGTGGCTCGCAACCATTTATAATGCCAGTTATTTATAATGCCAGTTCCAGGGATCTGATGCCCCATTAGAGGCACCAGGCCTGTGGTGCACAGACACCCACACAGACAAAACACCCATATTCATAAAAGAGATTCGTTTCTTTAAAGGAAAGAAATGGGGGAAAACCCCTTCATTACCTAAATGAAATGGACTTTTCAAACAAACAAAATGAATGATGATGCATACATACACTATCTTTAAAGTTATAAAATAGTATAGTCTGATGAGTGTCCCTCAAGGGTTCATAGAGATAGAGATAGAGACAGATTTGGACTCAGATGGGGGTACTAGGAATTGCCACAGACCTTTCAGAAGTGAGGACTCCTGGCAGAGCAGCAGATGTGAATATCCTTGTGGATGTCACTTGTGGATGTCACTCAAAGGAAATTGTGAAACCCAATCTGGGTCTCTGGGTCTCTGGATCTCTAGGTCTCTAAGTCTCTGGGTCTGGGTCTCTGGATCTCTGAGTCTCTACATCTCTGGGTCTCTGGGTCTCTGGGTCTCTGAGTCTCTGAGTCTCTGGGTCTGGGTCTCTGGATCCCTGGGTCTCTACATCTCTGGGTCTCTGGGTCTCTGGGTCTCTGAGTCTCTGAGTCTCCCACACCCTACCGGTACCATAGCATTGATGTGAGTGTTCACTACAGCACACACTCCCGTCATAATATGCTGCTGTTACAAGTGACCAAAAACTATGAGGCGGCATTTCCCCAAACTGGATTCTCCAAAACCTCAACTAAATCTACTTTTTCTTCTTTATACGTTTTGTATCTTGGGTATTTTGTTACAAGACTATGAAGTTGTTCAATACAGAAAAATAGTAGGATATAAAATTAGCATGTAAAATCAATATCCTTCATGTGCACACATTTATGGAAAAGAAAGTGTCATTTTACTGTAGACACAGAAAAAAGATCACATGAAACTTTTCAAATTTACATGAAGGAAATGTTAAAAATAATTCTAGAGAATTTAACTTGTGAACTTAAACTAACATCCTTGTTGCATAGTTCTCCCTCAGCTAATTTATATCTTAAAATAAGACAATGATAAAAATCACATAAAGCTGGGTGGTGGTGGCACACGCCTTTAATCCCAGTACTTGGGAGGCAAAGGCAGGTGAATCTGAGTCCAATGTCAGCATGAGTGAGTTCCAGAGTGAGTTCCAGGAAACCCTGTATCAAAAAACTAGATAGATAGATAGATAGATAGATAGATAGATAGATAGATAGATAGATAGATAGACAGATAGCTGAATGAATGAATGAATGAATGAATGAATAAACGAACGAATGAATAAAAATCACATAAAACCTAACATGGTGGTACACACCTTTAATCCCAGTACTCCAGAGGCAGAGGCAGGCCAGTCTCTGAGTTCAAGTTCAGCCTAGTGTACTAGTGAGTTCCAGGACAGCAAGGACTATGTTGAGAGACCCTGTCTCAAAAACCAAAACAAAATCACACTAAAATGTGGGTTTTTATTTTAATGTGTGGTGAAGAAGCCACGTGTAGTGGCACACACCTACAATCCCAACACTCAAGAAAGAGAGGCCAGAGAGAGGATCAGGAGTTCAAGGCTAGTACTGACTGTAACGGGAGTTTGACACCGACCTAGGTTACATGAAGCCTTGTCTTAAAACAACAACAAAATGAAAAATTACTCAGGGAAATATTGAAAATAGGGCCATCCAGAAATGGGCATGGTGGTGCATTCAGGAATCTGAGACAGAAGGATTGTGAGTTCCAAGCTAGTATGGACTACATAGGGTGTAAGGTCTACCTGTCTGCCTGTCTGCTTGTCTTTGTGTGTGTGTGTGTGTGTGTGTGTGTGTGTGTGTGTCTCTCTCTCACACACACACACACACACACACACACATTGAAGAAATGAAGGAGACAGATATTTCTATTAGATCCTCAAATATGCAGAAACACCATTATAACTTTTTTAAAAATTATCCACTCTTTATGAACACATAAGTACATTACTGCCCCCACACTAAACCAACAAATAAAAAAAATAATTACAAACACAAGGCAAAATGATGATAGACTCTAACCCACACACACACCATTCTCTCTGCCAGACAACTCGAAGCGGGACTCTTCCTTGGAACCCCTGTGGGGAGGCCCTGGCTGCCAAGTCTGTGATGACACCTTCTCCCCTGCCCCACCACGTGAGTTCCAGGAATTGAACTCAGTTATTCATGCTTGTCAACAATTGCCTTTACCCACTGAGCCATCCCATTAGCCGAATTAGTTTTACAACTTCTTGTTTCGATTCGTGTTGTTTCCGAGTTTAAAAGCAGTTTCAGATTTTCTCTGCTCCACAAGCAAACGTTGAAGTTCCAGGAAACAAGAGTCTAGTTGCAAACGAGAGGGTTGGAGAAACGGTGAAGAGCAGTTTCTCTCCATCCTCCCCGTCTCTGTTCTGAAACTGAGCCAGCTTGTTCCCCCGCCATGAGATGACTCCCTCCGAGAGACACGGACACCTGCAAGGGGCAGGCTCATTCTATGTTCGGGCAGCAAGCCTGGAAAAGTGAAAGATCCTTGCCAGAGGGAGTTGATACTACATTCTTTTGGAGTTTAATCTTTTTCCATTTCACAGTGACCAGATGACACCCTTGTCTTCTTCCCAAGTCTCCCTGATACATGGGTCCTCCGTCACATGTCAAGTATGAACCATATGGGGGGAAAATGGCATCTTCGACAGACTCCAAGTGTCACAACTCCAAGTCAAGCACATTCGTTCTCTTTCCACAAGAGCTCTCCCGTTTCCCAGGTATGGAGAGAGGAGAAAGGCACCATAACGGATAGTATGTGAGAACTGGCTGAGCAGGTCAGCAGAGACCACTCCATCGTGGGAGGGAGCAGCTGAAATGCACAGTTCTAAGACACAAGCTTTCTCCTGACAGAAAACATGATTCTCTGAGTTTTCCCGGGTCTTCCTTCCCACTAGAGAGCAGCAGATGAGCAAGCCTGGACTCTCACAAGAATCACGATTTGGCAAGGAACTTAGCTGTCTCAGTCTCCAAAAATGTGTCTTTCCTTGCTTATGTTAAAAAAAAAAAAAAAATGTGTTCTTGTCACCAAATATATCAGTGTTTTTACATCTTTTGTGAAACACATGCGCGCGCACATACACAGTTTATGACCTTACTTCCTATACTCTCACATAAATTCTAAAACACAGCCGGGCGGTGGTGGCACACACCTTTAATCCCAGCACTCGGGAGGAGGCAGAGGCATGTGAATCTCTGTGAGTTCGAGGCCAGCCTGGTCTATAGAGTGAGTTCCAGGAAAGGCACAAAACTACACAGAGAAACCCTGTCTCAAAAAAAAAAAAAAAATCTAAAACACATTTAAGAAAACCTTACCCAAACAATTCACACTTTTCCTCTTGGTGATTTGAATGAGAATGACACACACACACACACACACACACACACACACACACACACACAGAGCTTTATGTTTGAAAACTTTGTCCTCCATTGTTGGAACCGTTTGGGAAGGTGTGGCCTTGTTGGAGGAGGTGTGTCACTGGGAGTAGGCTTGAGGTTTCAAAAGTCACTTGCCACTCCTTGTGTGCTCTGTGTCTTTTGCTGGTGGGTCAAAATGTGAACTGTTAGCCGCTCTTCCAGCTGCTTCCCACTATGCCTTAGCTCTTCCTTCCATTCTATACTCAAACTCTCTGGAGTGGTAAGCCAAATTAAATCTTGATTTTAGGAAGTGCTGAGGTCTTGATGTTTTATCACAGCAATACAAACCCTAAGACATCTTCTGTGGCCAGGCGGTGGTGGCGCACACCTTTAAACCCAGAACTCGGGAGGCAGAGGAGGCAGATCTCTGTGAGTTCGAGGCCAGCCTGGGCTACAGAGTGAGTTCTAGGAAAGGCGCAAAGCTACACAGAGAAACCCTGTCTCGAAAAACCAAAAAAAAAGACATCTTCTGTGCACACAGATGTTTGCTAGCCTGTCCTTCTGCTTTTTATGATGCTTCTTTGAGCCCCCTGTGTTTTCACAACCCAATAATAGGTCACAACCTACCGTCATTTACATACGTTGCTTCAGGCATTTTTTTTCCTGATATTGAGTTTGAATTCTCTATGAGTGCATCATCCACACAGCTATTTTTTTTCTTTTATTAATTTCTTCAACAGTACCCATATCATAGAAGTAAAGGCCAGAGGGTTCGCTCTATTTATGTGCATTATTAATAAGGGCTTCCATTCACACAAAACCTACTTAACTTTTTTAAAGATTGAATTTAATTATTTAAAAAATACTTTTATTCCTCATGAATTTCTTCCAAGGTATTTTGATCATATTTACCCCCACTTTATTCCCTAACTTCTCTCAGAGCGACCCCCACCTCCTTACTCCCCCCAACTTCGTGTCTTTGTTTTGTTGTTTGTGTTCAATATTCCAGTTTGTGTTCAAAACTCCAGTTTGTGCTGTCCACGTACTACTGGGTGTGGGACCATCCATTGGAGCAAGGTCCCCATTCTTAAAGAAAACCGACTCTCCTTACCCCAGAAGGCATTAAGTGTTCACAGCTACTTAGTTAGGGGCTCGTGAACCCCTTCTCACCACATGCCAGGACACTGATTGGCTTTTTCGTGTGCAGCTCTTATGCAACCACAGCTCTGTGAGTTCACGTGGGCAGCAGTAATATTCAGAAAGCACTGTAACCTCTGACTCTTACTATGGTGCTCCCATATTCCTCAATGGTCCCTGAGCCTTGAGGAGGTGGTATATTATAGATGCCCCATTTGTGGCTAAGCAATCAACAGTTATTCGTTGTCAAAACCAGCTGTGAGTTTCTCTGTCAACCATCCACTACACAAAGAAATTTCTCTGATGGGGTCTGAGAGCGGCATTAATCCCGGCTCAAGACTGGTTGGTCCCCTGGGTCTACAGCAAGCCCTTTTCAACGTTTGATAATGAAATTTGGTCTTTAACTGCTTGGGTAGGATCCTGATTATGCAGCTATTCCAGACATTTTACATCTAAGTCGTTAATATTTGTGCCTCCGAGAAGACGTGAGGTCAGTAAAAGGCTAATTGCTCCAAGCTTCCTGGCTGTGGTTATCTAAGGCTTGGTAGCCAATAAGTAAGTCAGTTCTTTCGTGATTTTATACTGTTTTGATATCTGGGTCAAAATGAAAGGCCAGCTAGCTCAGGTGAGGTACCCCTCAGAGAAAGGAAAGCAGAGGCAACGGACCTCGGTATCTGAGAAGGCATGGAAGGTCCCGTGCTCACTGTGCCTGAAGCAATCCAATTACTTCTTAGTTCATGGCGTGCCATCATTATTCTATGCATGCCTGTGTTTTCAATATGACAAGATGGTATCTGTGATGGTTCATGTTCATTGTCAGCTTGACACAATGTAGAATCACCTGGGAAAAGAGCCTCGGTGTGGGCGTGTCCAGTGTAAGGCCCTGGCCTTCCCATTTTGAGTAAGCTGTTGCCTGCTTGCCGACCTTGACCACATGTCCTCCCTATGCTAATTCCCTGCCAGTTTCCACCCTCCTGAATGCTTAAGGGAAGTTCCTTGTTTATGTATCCTGCATATTGGGCGTTAACAGCTTAGATGCAAGATTGTAAAACATTGGTAGCAAACTTCTGCCCTCTGGGGATCCTCCATTGTGCTGTAAGACTGTATTTAAGGTTTCCTCCCTCTTTCAATAAACACATTTGGCATTCTGCTGAGGTGAATGACCCACTGTCTTTTGTCCCTGTTTTTCGATCCACAGCCCCTCTCTCGGACATAGTGAATGGGTGGTGGTAGCGCGGGCGTTATCGCTACAGTCCAGATCAGGTTGGCCTCTGGACATGCCTGTGGAAGAGTGTCTCAATATCTTAATTAATGTGGGAAGCCCTTCGGTAAAAGTGGGTATACCATTCCCTGGTTTGTAGAGGTATAGAGAAAAGTACCTGAACAATAAATATCCATGCGTTCATTTCTCTCTGCTCTTACCTGTGTATATGATGTGACTAGATACTTCCCTGCAACGAACTGTCATCTGAAACTTTGAGTTAAAATAAACCCATTCTCCCTTAAGCTGTTTTCTGTCGCCAAGCAAAGAAGACAACTTGAATGAGAACATCCCCTGTATGCTCATATGTTTGCACACTTAGTTCCCAGTTAGTGAACTTTTTAGGAAGGATTAGGAGGTGTGGCCTTGCTGGAGTAGGTCTGACATCACTTGGGATGGGCTTTGAGGTTTCAAAAACCCATACTGAGCCTGTTTGCTTCTCTCCATGATGTTCATAGACTAACCATCTCAAACTGTAAGCAAGTCCCCAATTAAAAGCTTCCTTTCAGAAGTTCCTTGGTCGTGGTGTCTCCTCACAGCAATACAACAGTAACTAAGACAGAAGTCAGTACCACACACAGGGACTGGGATATTGCTGTGTGCCAGCTTGAGTTTGCAAGACCAAGCTCAGCAGAACCGGAAGAGGATCCTGAGGGACAGCGAAAGAACGCCCAGGAGGCTGTGTCAATGTATAGCTCCCATGTTGAAGTAACAGACTAGCTTATATCATCTCGGGCAGACAAAAGGAGCAAGGGAATTCACCTAATTCGTGTGTGCAGACCAGGTTGAGGGCAGGCAGACATATAGATTCAGAGCTTGCGGGAGAGAGTGCAGGGAGGTGGTGGCGGCGTGTCATAGATTGGGGCAAGGACACTGAAGGGGCTTAATCTGCACACTCAGGGGTAGCAGGGGTCAGGGGAAGAAACCTTATAAGGTCATATAGGAAGTCCAGCCTGGGATGTTTTGGTGATCAGATAACCAGCAAGCAGTCCCAGCTGCCTTGGAAACATGTGGGCTTATCAGATGCTATGTTTGCCAGGCAGGTCCATGCTCAGAGAAGCCTATCTGCTGGGGTCTGTTTGGGAAGGGGAGCACCCAAACTCCTGCCGCTCTTGGAATAAGAAAATCTGGGTTTTTAGGGATGCTTCCACCCCTTCATAGCTTCAGGCCAGCCCCACAGATGCGAAAAGGAAATAACACTTCAGCAGCAAAGGAAACCATCAAAAAGGAAAAGCTCACACAAATTCAAATCAAGGAGGGCTTCCAGCCCCAGCAAGCTGAAGAACTTCACAGTTAAGGCCATGCAGTTCTGGATTTAGGGATACTGTAGTAAAGCAATTGTGGAATCTTCCTTCGTGCTTGAGGAAAGCCAAGCTTGCAGCTGGGAAGTCCCTGCAAGGAGGCCCAGAGAGGCCAATTGTGTAAAACAGTGAAAGTGAAGCCTAGATTTCGTTAGAGATCCCAAGATGTTGAAGATGCCAGAGCTATGGGAACTAGCTAAGGAGAGCGGCTAACAGGATGTGGAACCAACCCAAGTGGAGAAATGTGTTGCAGTCAACAAAGCTGGAAGGGGAGAACCATCTAATAAATCCTTTAACATCAGACCTGGAGTTGCAGAATGTGGAGTTTGCCCTGCTGGTTTTCATTCTTGCTTTGATCCAGTATTTCCTCACTACGCCCCTTTCCTCCTTTTTTGGGATGGTAATGCACATCTGTGCCGTTGGACATTGGAAGGTATATGATCTGTTGGGGGGTTTGTTTTGTTTTGTTGTTTTACAGTTAAGAGATTGTCTTGTGTGTCAGATGAGACTTTGGACTTTTAAACAGTCTGAACAGTGAGAGAGTACAGGGACTTTTGAAGTTAGACTAAATGCATTTTGCATTATCATGTGGCTATAAGCCTACAGGGGCCACGGAGTGGAGTATGGTGGTTTGAATGAGAATGGCTGTTAGTTTTTAGCGGGGCTCTTACCCTGCGAGGAAAAGTCATGAAACACGACAGAATCCACTAACAAGAGTTTTATTAAGATGAGGAGAAAAGGATAGCCGTGATCAGGCCTGCTGACAGGACACATGTGTGAAGGGGGCGGGGGAACATGGGGGCCGTCTTTTAAAGGCCAAGCCGCACCTGCACACACAGGCCCACATGGCTATTCCATGCATGCGCATAGATCACGTTGTTGCACCATGCGCTTTACACAGCCATGCAGCCACAGGGTCATGGGTCACGCAGGATGTATGACCCGGAAATGACTAAGTGTCCCACCGGGTGTGTGCGACCGTGGGGGTGTGGTGGGAATTCCTATCAATGGCCCCCATAGACTCACATATATGTGTATGTATGTATGTATGTATGTCTAGTCCCCAGTTAGTGAGTTGTTTAGGAAGAATTAGGAGGTGTGGCCTTGTTGGAGAAGGAGGTGTCACTATAAGAGTGCTTTGAGGTTTCAAAAGTCTATGCAAGGCTTAGCATCTCCTTCTCTCTCTGCCTGCTGCCTGCAGATCGTGATGTAAAGCTCTCACCTGCTACCCCAGCGCCATGCCTGTCTGCTTCCCACCATGATGATCATGCACTAATCCTCTAAAACTGTGATCGAGCTCCCAATTCAATGCTCCCTTCTGTAAGTTGCCTTGGTCATGGCGTCTCCTCACAGCACTAGAAGAGTAACTGAGACATGTTAATAAATTATGAGTGTGCATCTAGGCACAGAGATGTATATGTAATCACATATCGTAGACATTTAGTTTTAGTTATGAATTTTAAATATTAATCGTATAAGAATTCACTCAGATTTACACATGTTGTTGTATTCTGATTTTCCATGACACGTAAGCATTGAAATGTAGGACTGAAATGTATCCGATCTCTGATCAGTGAGTTTTTATTGTTGGTAGATTTCTCTTGTGAATAGTAGTGTCAAGAGTACAGTTGGCAGGTCAGAGGACTGGGGAATATTCAGCTCGGACTTGGGATAGAGTGCTTATTTACTTTGTCTTAGCTTTTAGTACAATAACCAAACCAAAATGCTGGTGCGTCTTGAGTTGTAAGAAACAAGTGCCGCTTCTAAGTCATAAAAGACAAAAAACAAAACAAGCAAACAAACAAAAAAACTCGGGTTGCACAGTTGGTCCTCTCTGGACACTAAGCGTACTAGCACCTAGGATGCTTTAGAAGTCCAAGCTGCTCTTTCTGTGTGGCCCTCCAGCCAGCCCCCCGCCCCCAGCCTCCAACAGCAGCTGCACCATCTGCTGCTGCGCCCTGGCAGCCAGGCCTGGCGGCTCAGATGGCAACCACTGCATCCAATGTGGCTGTGGGCTCCACCGTGGAGCACACCCTGGGTCATGCCATCACTGGGGGCTTCAGTGACGGTTTGTGTGTTAAGCCCACAAAGCCTGACATCACTTGCCAGGAGCCTCAGGGAGTCCAGCGGCTGGACCAGCAGTCTTGTGGGCCCTGCTCTCTTGAGATCAAGCTGATTCTGGAGTGTGCCCAGAACCAGGGTGATGGGAAGCCCTACAGGGGCTTTAACAAGGTGCTTCGGCAGTGCAGAATTGCAAATGGGTTAATCAAGAAATTCAAACTGGGCTGGAGAGATGGCTCAAAGGTTAAGAGCACTGACTGCTCTTGCAGAGGTCCTGAGTTCAATTCCCAGCAACGACATGGTGGCTCACAACCATCTGGAATGAGATCTGGTGCCCTCTTCTGGCCTGCAATCATACATGCTGTATACATAATAAATTAATCTTTAAAATAAATAAATAAATAAACCTTTAAAAAAGAAAAGAAATTCAAATTGAAGAAATGGAAATCGGCTCTGCACAACTGATAGTGTCAGTGTGGTCCTCAAGTAAACCTCTTCTCCGTTCCATGGCTTCAAATGGCCATGAAATAGAGTTCTCACTGAATAGATATCCACCAAGAGTTGTAGTGTTGGGGGCTGGGCAAGGGTTTGGCCTCCTTGAACCAACTATGTTGTGTTTTGTGAGTTGATGGAAATTAAAGTGGTTTTATTCTGAAGAAAAAAAAAAAAAAAACCAACTCAAGATCGGTCCAAAGATTCACCTAAGATGATACCCATTGTCTGCCCCATGCAATACGCAGTAGGGTCGTCGGCAACCAGAAGAGCCTACTGAGCATTCACATTATGACTAGGACAATTCTGGCACTGAGACTTACTTAATAGTATTTTAGCGACTACTAAATTCAAGCAGCCACATTTGGCTGGAGGCGATGTATCCTTCGGCATAATCCTAGAGTTTTCTTTTTATGGTGATGATGAATGCTGCTCCATCTAGCGGCTCCTCCATCACTCCTAAGATGCATGACTCACAACATTTTGCTTATAGACTAAGCTTTTGTTTTAAGCATTTTAATTTCCCCCTATAGTAAAACCATATTGGTTTTTTTTTTTTTTCTAAACAATAGTTCAGGAATCCAATTGGAACTGATTTTGTTCAGGCCCGTATTGGAGGGGCAGAGGGCCTTCTCTCGGGAGTGTCAACTGTGGTTGTAGCCTTTATCGTTATAAAGGAAATCATTGCATTTTCTCCAAGGGATGTTATTTAAAAAAATATATAGTGTGTAGTAGTAGCTATAATGAATGCTACTTGCTTTCGCTATAGAGAAAATAGGTAGGCCATTTAAAAAATTATCAAAGCAAAGTTTTAGTTAATCGGGGTGGCGTATACATGTAATTCCAGCACTTGGGAGGTACAGGCAGGAATATCAGTAGCTACAGGTCAGCCAGTGCATCTGGTATTCAAGACCAGCCTGAGCTACAGAAGACCCTGCCTCAAAAAAAAAAAAACAAGCACAATTTGGGCATGGTGGCTCATGACATTAATGCTAGTACTCTGGAGATAAGAGCAGGAAGATCTCCTGTGTGTCTGAGGCCAGCCTGGTCTACATAGCAAGTTCTAGGACAGCCAGAACTACATAATAGAGAGACCCTGACTTTTTTTTTTTAAAAAAAAAAGCAAAACAAAACAAAATAACAAGCACAAAAACAAATTGTAAATGTTTTAGCTGCCAATACATTTAAAAATCAAAAATTCTTTTTACCATAAAACATAACCAACCCTAGAAAACCACCAGGGGGCAGCATTTCACAACATTACAGGTGAAGAATGCTGAGCAAGCGTGTTTTCCTTTTGTACAGTGAATCTATTGGGAACGGATTTTTAAAGAGAGTATTTTATCTCAAAAAGACACTTAAGTCTGAGAGGTTAGTCTCTGTGAGTCATCCTGAGTCACCTTAAGTCCTGGGGCTCAAGAACAGTCAAACAAAAAGTGTAGCTAGGGCTCCTGACCTGTTGACGAGATTCCAACCCTGTATTTTCTCAGGAAATCTTCCTGGGTGACGTGCCACACACAGGAAATAATTGGCTTCTCACCAAAAGCTCCCCGGTAAGGGCTCCATTGTCTGCAGACGCAGATTACAGGCAGAAGCACCTGACACCTTGTTCCTAGAGGTGACTCGTTCAATTACAGTAAGACACGAATCAACTACTAGAGCGAACGGCGCATCTAGTGTGGTTGTGTGCTGGTCCTCTACGTAACAGGCGGGCTATGACGGTTCCAACCATGCTTTGCAAATGGTAAATCTGCGTGTTTTAATTTCTCCCTTTGAATCACATTTTATTATGATTTTATTAATCACCTCTTTGAAGAAGAGCCATTCCAAAGATTCAGTGTGTTAGACATGGTGTGTTTACCCTCTCTAGAAAGACAGAGAAATTAGGCCCTCTGGGAAGACAAAAGGAGGATTGGTTATAGCTTTTTATCTCCAGAGACTGTTACGACATCAAAGGCAGGCCTGATGGAGGGACTGGCAGAGTTCCTTGC
>CABHPH010149926.1:6629-46283 GCA_902168325.1 Peromyscus nudipes
TTATTTATTTATTTATTTATTTATTTATTTATTTATTTATTTATTTATTGAGAAATGTCTATGGTAAGTTTCAAACCCTGGAAAAAAGGTTGAGATGCCTGTCTTACTTATCAAAGCAGAGCTGCCCTCCAGGTTCTCCCAGCATCCCTCAGTCCCTGCTTACAACACTAGACTGAGCTGGTCCACATGAGGAGAGGGGGAGGGGAAGGGGAAGGGAGAAGGGAGAGATAGAAATTAGGTGCAACAGCCAGAAGGCCAAAGGTAACCAAACTGTCTGGATTATAAAGGGAAGAGCCTCTGGGGGAAGAGCAGCCTAGTCCCTGGGCCATAGAGTTCAGGGTAAAGGGTGCAGTATGCCAGCCATACCCTGTAACAGGGAGAGACTGAAGCATGCTGGGAGAACCTGGAAGCCAGGTTCTTTTGATATGTTAAATAGGCACCTCAGCCATTTGTCCTGGGTTTGAAACTTAACAGTATATGCAAGGGCTTTGTCAAATTCCAATTCTTTATTACTCTTATTGCTCTTGAGTTACAGATAATCCTTGTATATTTTGTATATAGTCCTTTATTAGATGTATGATTTACATGTGTTTATCATTTTTTTCAAATGATTCTTTTTTTTATTGTGGTCTGTTCCCTTAGTGTATAGATGTGAGAGCCAGAGTTATACTTTAAGTTTTAATTACTGTGCCTAAGAGATCCATGAAACAAAAATGCCTCTGATCTGCAAGCCTCTTGCTCAAGACCAGATAGTTCCGGAAATGTTGGAGGTTATTGTTTATGGGAGATAACAATTCACGTGTTTTCACTCCCCAAAACAAGCTTGTTTAACCTATCTGCACTAGATGTGCTTGACTACGTGGGCGGGAGGTTCACAGGCAGGAAGTATGTCAGGATGTATGCTTGTCCCTGATGTAGGATGGAGGTACATCAGGATTGATGCTTACCTCTGATTGAACCTGATGGGAAATAACTAAGATGCTGTAAACCCTGATTCATGGCCATTTTCTGGAAACCCAGAGATGGACCTGGCCAGAGTCCATCCCCCAACCATTATTTAATTAAAGTTTGCTTAGACTTTGGCTTTAAATTGTGGCAGTGGTCTTATTCTTGACTGATGGGATTAACATAGGAGCTGTTCAGTTTGTCGGCTCATTGATAGATACTTTTGCTTTTGTTTTTTGTGTACTTAGTGTCACGTGATACATGTCTAAGCAAATCTTAGGAGGTACTGAGATTGTAGGATGAGCAGGCTATGTCAGCTCAGGAGATAACCACATAATTAGATTGCTTCACCTGTTGAAAATGTGACCTTAGGCAACACAAGCGCAGCTTGGTGTTTTAAGAGAATCCCTATGAATTATCATGATAGGTTTGAACATCTTCTTCATGCTGGGGGAAAAGGCAATTCTTTAGAGTTAATTCATCATCCTTGCCAAAGAGTGATTAAAAAATAGACATTTTGATTGAATTTTTAATGTCATTTTGTCATTGCTTAAAAACACCATCAGCAGGTGGGGAAACAGGCGAGTCACAATGAGGAGAAGGAATGACAGCTGTTTAAATGAAAGTGCAAGAAAACATAGACAATGGTTTATATTAACGAGTACTAGTATCCTTGGCAATCACTAGTTTAATAAAACCCTAAATAATTTAGAATGAGAATGTTTACTTCCTTCTCTGTCTTCTTACCACAGCGTCACAGTAATCTGGAAGCTTCATGATCTGTTGAGTAAGACAGGCAAGGCACCTTCACAGAGAGACTGGGAAACTCTGGCCTGAGAGAGAAGGAGAACCAAGCTTCACTACCAAATTACCTTGCAGTCCCCTCTAAAGAGGCTGTATGAGCCAGGTTTGTCAACACTCAGTACCTGGTTTCCTAAGGAAATTATGCATGATGGTCCCTTTAAACTATGTGCCAAATGTCTTAAGAGCAGTGACCATGCCATATTCATCTTCAGATCTTGTCCATTTCTCAATTCTCATTCCAAATCCCCTTAGTCACAGCAGTCAGCACATGTTATACTAAGACATGATGAGTGCTCATCATAACTGAAGTGGTCATACATAGAACACTTCTCAGATGCACCTTCAAAATCTATCCCTTCTGTTTTTCAGTACCCCATCTGCTAGCCAATTGGTTTGGATATAATTCACTCCACTTAATGACAGCTCCTAAATTGGGACCTAACTGGCTTAAGCCACATACCCCACCTTTTTGGCCACAACGATTGTATGAGGTACCATACATATCAAATCAGCTCACAAAGGTCCCATGAGACACATAGCTTGGGGTCCACCAGCAGCAGAATGTTTGGAATGTCAAACCTGGACTTGTGTAACTAAATGAGATGGGGAAGCTATTTTAGAGTCTCAAGAGAAGGGTAGAATGGGGGAAGGGTGTACTGAATGAGGTAGAACAAAGAATGAAAGAATTGAGTCTAGTTTATGGTTTCCTTTGTGCGTGCGAGAGAGAGAGAGAGAGAGAGAGAGAGAGAGAGAGAGAGAGAGAGAGAGAGAGAGAGAGAGAGAGAGAGAGTGGTTCTCATGTACTTGATCCTTCTTTTCAACATACCAATTTCTGAATTACGGGTATGTACCCCCACTCCCAGCTAGTTTATATTTTTAAATTTTGATTTATGTGCATTGGTGTTTTGCCTGCTTGTATGTCTGTATAAGGGTGTCAGGAGCCCTGGAAATGGAGTTACAGATGGTTGTGAGCTGCCATGTGGGTGCTGGGAATTGAACCCTGCGCCTCTGGAAGAACAGCCAATGCTCTTAACTGTTGAGCCATCTCTCCAGTCCAGCTAGTTCATTTTTTTAAGCTATCAAAAAAAGACTGAACTTGAAAATACATTACTTTGGGCTTTGATGTAGGTGAGTCAAAAGATTTATGTGTTTTGAGAAAATTGAAGTCAGTGGTTTTGCTATCTTAACTCGACATGCTTTAGACAGTGTTCCAAAAAGGATTCTGCATTTGGCCAATGCCCTCACACAGACCTTCTGCTCCTCAGGTGACCTGGGAGCATCAAGTCCCTTAAGAGAAGCCTCTGAGTAGGCCTTGCTTTGCTATAGGTTCTGAGCTGGGTTCCACGCAGAGATGTTGTAGATAAAGCCATATTTTATACATCTTTTAGAAGGTTCTTCTTCTCCTTGATGTAGAATGATAACATGCCCATCATGTGTTAGATCCCTTTTAGTAGATGTATCACAAACAGTTTGACTGTTTTGGTTGAATGTTTAAAATCTGTTTGTGAGACTGGAGAGATGACTCAATGCAAAGAACAAGGGTTCAGTTCCCAAGACCCACTTGGTGAATCACAACTATCAGTAACACCAATTTCAGGGCCTCCAATGCCTTCTTCTGACCTCCTTGGGCACAGGGCACACATGTCATAAATATGTATACATGCAGGTAAAACATTCATATACATAAAATAAGAAGTAAATCTTTTAAAATGTATTTACCTATGATTATTGAACATTGGTTAATTTTTCTGTTATTGATACACAAAATCCATCTGTCTGAACACAAACTGCTGATGTCTTGAACAACATGTCTAATCTGCCTCCACACACATACCACATGAATAAACTATATTTTATTCATCTTTATCAAATTTCAGTAACGATAATTTGTTTTAGAGGCAGTTCTGTGGCTGTTTCATACTGCTGTCCAGAATGATGCCTGTAAGGGGCAATGCAGCTTATGGGAAGAGCAATTGTTTTGAGTAACCCGATGATAGCTGATGCAGTCCTTGATTCTTAGGTAGCAACTGACTGCTAACAGCAAAACTGAAGAGAGGTTCAGAGACTTTTTTCTCAGAATTTATGATTCAAGGAACATGAACAGATACAATGTAGTAGGACAAATATTTAATGAGTCAATGATACTAATAAAGATTGGGGCATTTTTTTGAATTGTAATTGTCTCTGTTTATGTAGGTATATTTATCTTTGTCGGTTAAGATATTGCATTAACTTATTTGAATGGGTGCTTCAAGTAAGCTGGGAGAAACGCTGTGCTCTGTGCATTCTATGTTCCATCTAAATTCACAGTTTACTCATTAGGATTTAATAAGGGTTTATCTTTTATTAGGGCATCTGTTTGAGTTACTATTTAAGGTTTATCCTATGTGGTAGTGGAAACTCTTTAAGAGGTGGATATAAATTGAGGAACCAAATAAATGATCTAGAAGGGACGAATAATGTGGAGGGCATTGCAAAGAACTCTGAAGGATGCCGGCCTTTGAGGAGTGGGCAGAGCAAGAGGCACAGCCAAGGACAAAACAGCTCCCTGCCTTGCTGCTTCCTGCTCTGCTGGGTTCACAGAGGCAGTCTGCTATTCTTTCAGTTGTCAGAGCCTCATCCCCGCTGCTGCCACAGTACTTACTTCATTGTATTAGAGAATAATTGTTTATTTACCTGTCTTTCTTCCCCTTTAGATGAAAATCCTTGAGGTGAAGGTATTTTTAGCATCTCTGACAGAAGGCCTAAGAGCACCCGATAAAAGCTTCTGTATATTTATTGGAAGAATGAATGGAGAGAGATGGAAGGTTGAAGACGGGCCGATTAAGAGGTAGTTTCAGTTAGATAGGAGAGTAAGTAATACATTGAGGTCATGGATATTTTAATTAGCTTTTCAGCCTTTCTACTCTATGTAATATAATATTTATATATGATATATATTATATATAATGTCTTTACTGGTTTGAAAATACTACAAAATATTTAAAACGCAAACCAGCCTTCTTAACTACAGCTTTCCAAATACCCAATACAAGCCATGCATATTATAAATGCTAAGAAAGTACTTATTGATTGATTAACATTGATCAGAGATCCTAGGATCTCATTTAACATTCAGAAAGTGGACAGAGAGGGAAGCCATTCTAGATGCATACTCACCCAAGGGGAGAGCACAGGGCAGCTGAAAGAAATGAGGTGGTGTAGGTTCAATGTCCCTGAAAGGAAAATCACTAGTAGGTTGGTGGCTTGTGACCCTGAAATATTGTTCACTAACAAATTGACTCTGTTATTCCAATAAACTCAGGGATGATTCTTTTAGACTACAGAAAGAAAACTTTCTTATTTTTCTTATATGAACCAATGACTCAATGAAACTAAATCAATTTTGGGTCACAAACAAGAAAAAGTAACTTAGCTGAAGTTTTCGAGAGAAATGAAAATATAGTCAGTTAATGCGTATACAGTGGGCAATTAGGAGGGTAGAAAAGCCAGGTAGAAAAAAGAAAGGGGAGATTGAGGGAAAGGGAAAAAATGTAAAATAAAGAAAAGAAGCTTATAAGGAAAAGGAAAACAAAGGCTCCATCTGATTTTAATAGGAATTATCATGATCTATTTTCTTTTTAAAAAAGAGTCATTTGTTTTTATTTTATGTGTTTGGATATTTGCTTGTATGCATGCATGTTTACTGCATGTCTGCCTGGTGCCTGATGATGCCAGAAGAGGAACTAGATTTCTTGGAACTGGAATTATAGATGGTTGTAAGCTGCTGGATGGTGCCAGGAACAAAATCCAGGTCCTCTGGAAGAGCCATAGATGCTCTTAACTGCTGAGACACCTCTCTAGCCCCAGCTAACTGTTTTTTCCTTTTTTTGAGATAGGAATACATATCACCGAGGGTGGCTTTGAACTCACTATGTAGCTGAGGATGGCCTTGAATACTGATCCTTCTATCTCTAACTCCCATGTGATCCCATGTGGGATCACAGTCCCACATCACAACATCTGTTTGGTGCAGTGCGGGGAAGGACCCTACAGCCTCATGCATGCATACTAGCACTCTACCAACTGAGCTGCGGCTGCAGACCCTACAAGTGGTAATTACTAAGTTACTTCTGTTGGGAGAATTTTTTCCATTGGTCATTTGCTTCTCATGATGGAGCAAGAGTTAGTTCTCACTCATATTATGCAGAGAAGGAAATCCATATAGTCAGTGGTAAGGGCGGAAGGAGAACTCTTGCCCCCTGCCTTCTAGTCCTCTGTGTTTATCTGTGTGTAATGGATGTAAATTGCACTTGTTCAGCTGTGTACTCGCTTGAATGTCTCCAAGTACATTGTCACCTGTTATTGCTGCTCTTTGAAAGTCTAATTACAGCACCTCTGGTAGCACTGAGCCACATTTTGTAACACAAGAAAACAGCTTGTCTGTTTTTATTTCCAAACTTTAAAGTTTATTTTTGAAATAAATGTTTACTTCCCCATGGGCTTCTGAATCCTTTGCAGGTGTGTGAAGGAATGATTCTGGCATTAGAAAATTGCTTTGGAACATTAGCGAGAGCTCTTGGTTGCCTCGCTATCACCTGAAGGCCCCCGTTGGAGCAGAGAGCTGTCAGATTGAGGTATGCTGTTCTTTCAGTGGTCAGCATGTTTTCATTATGGAGGAGTTACGGTTTAAATGTATAATTAGTGCATCTTTGCTGTGGGATGAAAGCGTCCCCTTTTGCTTAGACAACATAAGCATTTAAAATATTTAACAAGAGATGTAGAATGGGCAACTTAAACATTATTGCACTTTTATTCATTTTCTTATTGTGTGCGGGTGTACAAATGCAAACTTGTTCCAAGTGGAGGTCAGAGGACAACTTCTGGGAGTTGGCTCTCCCCTTCCATCTAGGTCCTAGGAATCAAACTCACGTTGTCAGCCTTGGAGGCAAGTGTCTTTGCTGACTGAGACATCTGGAGGACTCAGAACGGGGAACTTTTGATTTTAACTAACGCCTGTATGTTTCTGCTTATAGGCTACAGGTGCCAGCTTCTTGCTAATTATCGTAGCAACACCGCAAGACCAGAACCTCAAATGCCGTATGCTGTCCATGAAGTACATCACATGAGAACTAACAGTATTAGCCATGTACTCTTACAACTTCATGTGTCTTTCTCTGGCAAGCCAGCTTGAGTGGAAAGAGAATAAAGTGAGAACAGTGGGGGACACGGGAGAGACAGAGGAAGGCATAGCCTATGTTGCCTCTGCTTTTCATCCTAGCATTGCAGAGCTGGGGAGCTTCGCTTATCTGGATTTTCTGAGAACTGCTGAGCCCCAATGAGAACTTGCTCCCTTTTTTCTTCCCAATATAAAATGTTTAAATACACATAAGTATCAAGACTATGTTGAAGTTCTTGATGAGTTTTTACAGAATGAACACATCTATGTGATCAGTGCCCACCGAGACAAAGGACATTACTCCAAGGTTCTGATTTTGTCATCTCGGTCCCCACCCTATCCCCATTTTCCTACCTTTGCAACCAGAATCTCAACTTGTAAAGTCATGAATTAGTCCTTATTTTTACTCCAGGTCTAAGTCAGGGCCTTGCTGTGTTACCAAGGGTCTTGGCCTTGTGGGTGAAAGTGATCCTGTCACCTCAGCCCACTGAGAAGTGGGCTAGTACACATCACTTAGTTTTCAGTTTTATTTCAATAGAGTAAGAATGGTATGCATTCTTTTATGTCTGGCTTTTTTTTTGCTTACAGCTGTGTGTGAGAATTATTATGTTGTAGCATGTAATAGAAAGTCTTCCATTTTTATGCCTATATTGGATTCTGTTTTGTGAGCACAATGCAATAGATGATTTTCCATTCTATTGTGCAGACATTAGGTTTGTTTAAGTCTGGAGCTTTTACAAGCAAGCTGCTATGAACATTCTTGAATGTGTTCTTGGTGTACATGTGCATGTATTCCTATTGGACATATAATCTGGGGAAAACAGAACTTCACTTGAAACTCCCATGTTCTTGTCAAAAGTTCTATCCACAGGGGGCTGGAGAGAGGGCTCAGCAGTTAGGAGCACTTTCTGTTCTTGCAAGATTTGTTTTCCAGAATCCATGTCAAGCAGCTCACAGTTACCTATAACTCTAGCTCCAGGTATGTGATGCTCTCTTCTGGCTTCTGTGGGTACCTGCACTCAAGTGCACATAACCCCAAAGAGACAAACACACTTGCATATAATTAAAGCATAAATAAATAATAGCCTGAGCCAGGGAAGCAAATATACTATCTTATATTTATATAAGCATATATAAATATACTTTAGAGATATACTTTTATATCTCTTAGAATTATTTTCATATACTATGAAGATTAGATCTGTAGGCATTTAAGGGCACACACACATACATATACATATGTATTCACATCTATATAATCTGTTGTGGGATATCTGTACACTGTGTGAAGGTGCATTGCTGTGATTGGTGAAATGAAATGTTGAACTGCCAATAGCTAGGCAGGAGGTATAGGTGGGACTTCCAGGCAGAAAGAGGAGGTAGGAGGAGATAATTGAGGCACAGAACAGATGCCAATGAGACATGGAGGGAGTCAGACATACATAATTAAAAAAAGGGTAAAAAGCCACGTG
The DNA here is from genome assembly GCA_902168325.1 of Peromyscus nudipes. Taxonomy (NCBI): domain Eukaryota; kingdom Metazoa; phylum Chordata; class Mammalia; order Rodentia; family Cricetidae; genus Peromyscus; species Peromyscus nudipes. Next base: position 15,009 of record CABHPH010149926.1, read on the forward strand.
ATAGAATGTAGATTAACAAAAGCAGGTTAATTTAAATTATAAGAGTTAGTTAGGAACAAGCCTAAGCTATAGGCTAAGGTTTCATATTTTTTTTTTCAAGATAGGGTTTCTCTGTGTAGCCCTGGTTGTCCTAGAACTCACTCTGTACACCAAGTTGGCCTCGAATTCACAGAGATCCACCTGCCTCTGCCTCCCAAGTGCTGGGATTAAAGGCATGGACCACCACCATCAGGCTTGACCTTTCATAATTAATAATTAATAATGTTTCAGTGTCGTTATTTGGTGCTGGTAGTGGAAAAAAGTCCACCTACATATATCCCAAACCCTTTACCTTCTCCCTATAGCTGTCGGGAGAGGCACTCAGGTCAATCTCATCCTGGAGGTTGCTGCTCTGTCCACTGAGATGCTGAGGTGACTCCCTGACTACTTTGCATTTGGAAAAAATGTATTTACATGAGAAAAAAACTATAATTGAGAGTGTCATTTCAAGGCAGGGAGCGAAAAATGCATATCTACTTGTTCCTAGCCATGGGGAATCTTGCCATTGTTTATGAAATGTGTCCACTAATCTCCCTGTGTAACCTCAGGCACAAGTGTGAAATGGTTGGCATGTTAGAGGATTCACTGTGAAGTAGTAATAATATATATAATATTATAACATATAACTATATATTATATAACTATAACTATGATATATTATTATGTGTGTATATATATATATATATATATATATATATATATATATATATATATATCTTTGGTCCAGAATACCTCGTGTATGTCCTGGATAAAATTATTTAAGACAAATCATAACTGAAACCAAAATTGCTGAGTCTTAGTGTGTATGCATTTAACTAGCAGACATTCACAGTAGTATCCATTTACATTCTTAGCAGTAGTTTTTCAGAGACTTATTTGCTCCAAACACTAAGGTACACTCAATGTGTAAGGCCCCAGCCCATTGTGGGTGGGACCACCCTTGGCTGGTGGTCCTGGATTCTATAAGAAAGCAGGCTGAGCCAGTCATAGGGAGCAGGCCAGTAAGCAGCACCCCTCCATACCCTGTGCATCAGCTCCTGGCTCCAGGCTCCTTCCCTGTTTGAGTTCCTGCTATCACTTTCCTCAGTGATGGACTGTTACCTGAAAGCGTAAGTGAAATAAACCCTTTCCTCCCCAAGTTACTTTTAGTCCTGATGTTTCATCACAGCAATGCTAACCCTAACTAAGATACTCATTGATTTTCAGTTTTAGGCATTGTGATGTTTCTGCCATATTATCTCCTTTTGGTTTTGATTTGTGTTTTGCCAGGTGATCAATGGATTTGATCAGTTGTTTTGCAGGCTTTTTGTCTACGCAAATTTTCTCACTTTAAAAAAATGCAAATTAAGTTACTTGCTGGTATCTGTCTGGAGATTCATCTTCTCCTTACACACTTCCGCCATTTGAATTGTAGACATTCCTTTCACACCCTAACTTTTTATATATACACAAAGCTCTATCATGAACCCTTTTAAGTGATAAGTAGTACAAATACACTTGCTACTCTGGCTTATTTTTCACTTAATTTATGGCCACTTTAAAGTCCCAATTTTCATTAACTATGATTTATCAATCTTCCTTTATGCTTAGTGGGTTTTGTGTCATTTAAAAGTAATCTTTCCCTAATCCTAATGTCATGAAGATAGTCTCTGCAGTTATCACTTAAAACTTTTAATCTTTTCTTTAGTATTCTGATCTACATTTCACTTGGAAATGATTGTTAAGTTAAGAGTAGAGGTCCAGATTCATTTTGAAGATTTTATTAGCAGGGATCCCTAGAGGAACAGACACAGAGAATGGATGTATTATACAAGGGGATTTTCTAGAATGACTTACAACCAGTAGTGCCTGGGTACTGCATGCTGGAGAGTCTGAGAGGCAGTTAGCAGCTTAGTCCATGATGCAGGATGCTTTAGTAGTCTTAATTCTGGTTCCAGAGGCCTGGAAGATTCTTGAACTGCTATGATCTTCAGCCCGCATCTGGAGGTAAAGAAGCTGGGTTCTGACGCTGGTGAAGAGCAGCAGCAGAGACAACAGAGACAAGATATATGCAATCACCATCGAGAAACGAAAGTAGGCAGGTGAGCAACATTGAGCTTTTCTTCTGTCTCTATATCTGGGCCACCGTGGCAAGATGCCACCCACTCTGGTGTCCGGTATTCTCCCATCAGTTAATTCTCACTGGAAATGCCTTCACAGACTCACTCCCAAGTCTGCTTCTCAGTTGATTCAGAGTCCAATCAAACTGCTAATCAAGGTTAACTGACATGAGTATTTCAAGGTATCTAACTGACCCAGCTCTGTTACTTTAAGGATATTACCCCTTCACAAATGTGTGCCAGCCTTGTTTTGTGATGGCATCTTTATCAGCACACACACACACACACACACACACCACTTTGGGGTTTTAATTCTGTTCTGTTTGTCTATTTGTCACTTCCCATAAATGTCGTAATTTATCTTACTTTACCTTTATAATTAGCAAGAAAATTAATAAGTGTTTATAGAAAATAAATGCTAGGCTTTTGATGACAGTGGTGTCAGAAGTGCATTAATATGGGGAGAACTGTTATCTCTGCCATCTAAGTCTACCACCTCAAGAGTCTGTTTTTGCTCCTTAAATGCTAATTTCCTGAGGCTGGAGCAATGGCTGCTCTTCCATAGCACCTGTGTTCAATGACAGTACCTAGATGATCACTCACAACTGTCTGTAATGCCAGTCTCAGGGGGACAATGTCCTCCTCTCACCTTTGGAGAGACCAGGCACACACACACACTGCACAAACATACATGCATGCTAAATACACATAAAATAAAACTTTAAAAAAGGATAAATGTTAATTTCCTGTTTTCTAAAGTAATTACATTGATTTTTTTGTTTGTTTTGTTTTTTGTTTTTGTTTTTCGAGACAGGGTTTCTCTGTGTGGCTTTGTGCCTTTCCTGGAACTCACTCTGTAGCCCAGGCTGACCTTGAACTCACAGAGATCTGCCTGCCTCTGCCTTCTGAGTGCTGGAATTAAAGGCGTGCGCCAACACCGCAATTACATTTATTTTTAAAGTCAATTTCTTTATTACAATCGCAGAATTATGAAAGCATTGAAGATTATGTTTTACCTAGAGATATTCTAATTTTCCATATGGAAAATAGTGTACCCTGATGATACTAATAGTTGTGTCTTAACTTCTAGTTATCCTTGTATTATTTCCAACCTGAGAGGAGCATCTCCCAGTCAGACTCTTCATCTGATTTATAGTACAGGAATTTTTTATAGTTAATTATTTGATAAAGGAAGAACGATTTCTAGTGTACAATGCATTTTTTTAAAAAATTGAATTTGTGTGAGAATATGCATCAATTTTCTTCTGCACCTTTTGAGATGATCATATATTTCTCTTATTCTGTCAATGTGGTAAAATGCTGCTTGATTTTTCAGATGCTAATCTCTCCTTGTATGGGTCACAGTTTTGGAAAAAAGCCAATGTGATTATGATGTATTACCCTTTTTATGTATTGCCAGAATTGATTTGCATTTTCCTCTTTAAGAGAGCTTGTTGTGTAACAAGACTTTCCTTGGGGAGATGCAACACACACATCTATTCACTTCAAGTAGGAAATCCAGGCCAGACCAAAGTATGGATACCATCAAAGTCCATCTTGGTGAACCAGTGAGTTTTTATTGGTGTTGCTTACAGGAATATTGATGAGGGATTATTATAGGAGCAGAAATGACTCAAGGATAGCCACATCCCCAAAACCCACTCTAGCATAGATGACAGCTCACAAGGTTAGGAACATGGAGCACACTGCATAGTCTGCAGGCAGCTCAACAGGTTGGAGAGGGTCCTTTCCAGGTGCATCAGTTGCTCTAAATATCTTCCAGGAAGCTCAGTTGATTTCTACTTCTTCTAGGCAGTTGGTCTGATCTCAGAGTCTTCTTTGCAGTTTTGCTTCCTGTTCTGAAGGAGATTCTCAGCCTTTGTTGCTTACTCTGGCAGGGTGGGGCCTAGTGAATCTGGTTAGTTTCAGGGACTTACTGAAGGTACTTTGAATTGTTTACTTCCTGTTTCAAGATCTTCCCTGCAGGACTGTTTTAATCTTGACAGGAACTGTGACACAACAGAGCTCCACCTTTCTTTCTGAAATAGATTGGTAAATATTGATTGTGTGTTTGAAGGAGAGCAAAGTCTGTAGTTCAGGTATTCTAAATAGTCATTTAGGCCAAATAGCTCAGATCTTTTTTTTTTTAATTGATGCTTTATTATTGAAATCAAAGAGACAAGTCTGATAAAAATTATGCCTTCCAATATGATTGTGGGTTTTCATGTTTATTTAAGTTACATCAACATCTGGCTTACATATTCTGGGGCTAGACTATTAGGCAGAAAGTATCCCACAACTTTAATACCTTTGTAGTGAGTTGACTCCTTTGTCCTTAGGAAGTGTGAACATTTCTCCCTTGATTTCTAGTAATGCTTCTTGCTTTAAAGTTTATTCCATCTAATTGTAATGGTGGCATCTTTTTTGAGCTATCACTTGCAAGTCCTATCTAGATTCCCTATTTCAAACCCACGGACAATATTATCCTCATTTAGAAGGCTATGGTTATTTAGACCTTGATATATCTTTACAACCAGGAGCTGATGGTTCCCATACCTGTGTTTCTGTTCTGTTTTTAGCTTTGAAATGGATCTATTTTATGTTTATTTTGGGAGGATTATTTCTACTATGCATACCATCTTAATCTGACAGGTACTCACTTTCAGTATTTAAAAGATTTCATTCTTTTTTTGTTTGTTTATAATTGGGGAATTATCTTCAGTCCTATGGCTGCCTGTTGATGATGAGGCAGGCATCTTGTCAAAAAGTTTCTCTTTGATATGGTTTTAATATAGCTGTCTTAGATCAGTTTTAAAGTTTTTATTGTATTCTTGCTTGAGATTTATTTTACATCTTGAATCTATACAAAGACAGACAGACAGATGATAGAGTTGTGGACAGAACATGTGGCATAAGATCGACTCTCTTACCAAAACTTTAAATACACAGCATAGTGCTTAACTCAGGGCATGATGGTGTACTAGACTTCACAAGCTCAGCAGGCACCTTGTAAAACTGAATAACTACTGTATAACTGTAATTTGTGTAACTTGTATAGAGCCTTTCTGCTTCTATTTGCCTCTTAACTTTAAATACTTCAAATAAATGAAATCATGGAATATTTCTGCTTATATGGCTGGCTTATTTCAGTCAGTGGAATGCACCCAGGTTCACACATGCTATTGTGTATGACAAGGTTGTCTTATATTTTTCAGGATGAACCTCATTCCACTATAGGACTGTATCACATTAAAAAAAATCTATTCATCTATTGCTTGATATTTAGGTTGTTTCTGTATCTTTTCTGTTGTAGATGTTGATGCAATGAACACAGGAGTACAAATATGTCTTTGATTCATGCAAATTAAAAAAACCTTCTAGTCTCACATTAAATGCTGTTAATACCTTTTCTGCTTCCCCTTTGGAATTCCAGTTATGCTTTGCACATCTTTTATGTACCATGTCCTTATCTTCATTTTGTTTTTAGCTGTTTTGCTGCTCTGTACTTCATTCTGAATATATTTTGGTTCATTAAGCTTTCTTCAGTCTTTGTTAATCTGTTGCTAAGACCATCTGTGTTGGCTAATCTCAATTATCAACTTGATGAGATATAGAGTCACCTGGAATATGGGCCTCTTGTCATGTCTCTGAAAGATTTTCTTGAATATATTAATTGGGGTAGCAAGATCACAAGCAGCAGTGTTCCTCTGGTTGGGATCCTGGACTGCATAAAAAGAAGAAAGTTAACTGAGCATAAACATTCATCTTCTCTCCCTGCTGATGGTGTGATGCAATGTGACGACCCACTCAATCATTGTATCTAATTTTGATTTTATTTCCTGCCATTGTTTTCTGTCTAATAATTGGTATTTGTATGTATCATCAGTCATTGCAAGTTTTTATCTAATAAACCCTATTCTTGACCTCTTGTTTTAGTTGCTTTTTCTCTCTCATGGCTTTCTCAGTTGTAACTTTTAAATTTAAATACCTGTTTTGTGTGTGTGTGTGTGTGTGTGTAATTTTACCTTTTCTTCCTCCAGTAAAATTTCTCTTTGCTTCTGCAATCCGTGAGGCTCAGGGCAGGTCACATTGATGTAATCAGGGATCTAGCTAACTAAAAACTGGCCATTAGTCCTGACATCTGATCTGTTTTGATGCAGTTATTCCTAAGGCAGTTCTCTGTGAGACATTTACCAAGGCCTTTCTCCTATTACTGGACTTGGAGAAAATATTTCTCTGTAAGATCTATGAAAGAGCAGAAGCTCTGCTCAGTCCGTAGCCTCTCAGCCTTTGCTTGGCTCTTGTCTTTTCAGTGTCTCAGCCAATGGTTTAAAGCAACAAATCTCCAAAGAAGAATAGCGAAGTTGATATTCTTTTCTCTCTATCAGTGGTTCTCATTCTGAGAGTAGCGACCCCTTTGGGGGCTGCATATCAGATATTCTGCATGTCAGATATTTACAGTTATGTAGTAGCAACAAAATAATTTTATGGTTGGGGGTCATCACAACAAGAAGAACTAACTGTATTAAAGGGTTGAAGGTTGAAGCTTTAGGAAGGTTGAGGACCTCTGCTATAGATTCTTAGTCCAACATTCCTCATGACATTCCCCATCATATATAATGCAAGACAGTCTGAGCAGTCTTTGCAAGGTTGTTTCTCTCTCCAGAGCTGGAACCCAAGGAACCTAGCCAGCCAGTCATCAAGGGGAGGCTAAGCAGGGAGGAAGGCCAGGAGCATGAGTCTAAAAATCAGTTTCGTTGCCTCTGGCCTTGGTGCTGAAGGCAATAGAGTGAAGCCAGGGTCTGGCACTCCAGAGCTTTGCAAAGCTATTGTGCCTACAAGACAATTACACCAAGGAAGGCGCAAACTAAAATGAGGTCAACTGCAGGCCCTGGATGGTTTATGCTGGTGAAGTGGCTTGGCATATTAACAGAAAGAAACGAGTGTAAAAGTGTCAGAATGTAGAGACATGTATACAGTCTTGCTTTCCTGTGCTGCTGAAGGTTTCTGAACTGCAGAGAGAGTTTAGTCTCTTTAAATAGCTTCTCCATCGTTCAGTCAGTCACACTGGGGGCATCATCCTCTTTGTGTAACTCTAAATTAACTAGTGTACAGCTCTGATGACCCAGAACTGTCATTACAGCGGCTCTTAGGGTGGAGTTTAATTGAGTAAGTAGGGGAAAGGATGGTGACGAAATGTCTGCTCCTTCTCGTCCATCTTCCAGTGTCACGAGGAAAGTTCACCTGTCGCCCTTCCTAACTAGAATCAGAAAGCACAAGTTCTAGAGCGTGCAATGTACACATCACATAGCTGCAGTAATGCACATGGTATGAATTTCACACCTCACCAATACTCCTGTAGATCCCTCCTCCCCAAGGTGCACTTTCCTGACACTCGGCCTTTGGTTTTTAGCAGCCATCCAACCTTTTCAGCTCATCACGACCCACACTTTTTCCAGTGCCATAAGTCACTTTTCAGTGGCTTCTCTTTCCTCACCAAGTGGGTGGCTAGGTCAGTTGTTCAGGGCTGTGCCTGGTGAGAAGACCCTTTCTGATGCCTCTCAATGCCATTTTTTGTCCTTTACATGCCCTGATCACCTATCTACAACATGAACTCAGCATTTTTCCATTAGTTGGTAGTGTGTGAACAATGCATGATTGTGGTGTGAACATAGTGAACAATGAATGGTTGTGGTGTGAACAGAGGGAAAGGAATTGGCACACGGTGGATGACATCAGAGTCTTCCTTGGGCTCCCTGGTCTTGCTCCAGTAAACTTCTAACCACGTGTATCTTACAATGGATTACTTCTGCCCCTCTTTCAGTAGGTTTATTAGAACAAGCTCATGATGGACAGTTTGGGCTGTACTGTCCCTGAATGCCTGTGTATATACAATCATGTATTTTTGTCTCAATTAGAAAAATTTTCTCCCCAAAATGTACATAAGTCTGCATTTCAGTTAGCATTACTTCACTCGCAACTCCTAGGGATTTACATCAAGACATAGAATGCCTTTTTAGGGGAGGGGGTTGATATTCTTGAAAATCTTGAATCTCTCGAGGTGTTTTGCCCTGTGTGAAAGGAAATGAGATGAAGAAAAAGGAACTCTCTCTCTGTGTCTCTATCTTCCACCCCCCACACTCACACACACACACACACACACACACACACACACAACACACACACAAACACACACAAACACACACGAAATGAGAGAAAAGGAGTTCCAGTTGTGACCATGAATTAATAAGCAAATATCTCATAAAACCTTTAATCCAGACAGCATATGCAGCACAATTATTTCCAAGAATTCAATATCGATGTGTGGTGAATTTGATATAGATTGGCAGTGTATCCTTCAACAGCAAAGTGATAGGCGATGTGTGCCTTCTAAACAATGTGCATATTTTCAAAACTGTGATATTTTCTTCTTCAAGGAAGTGAATCTCAGAAAATACGTTCTTTCTGGGCAGATGAAAGTGAAGGCTTGCTGGGCGGTGGTGGTGCATGCCTTTAATCCCAGCACTCGGGAGGCAGAGGCAGGCGGATCTCTGCGAGTTTGAGGCCAGCCTGGGCTACCAAGTGAGTTCCAGGAAAGGCGCAAAGCTACACAGAGAAACCCTGTCTCGAAAAACAAAACGAAACAAAACAAAAAAAAAAAAAAAAAAAAAAGAAAAGAAAGTGAAGGCTGGGGCTGCTGAGAAAGCTGGAATGTGTGAGCAGAGCACATACGAGGTCTATGGGCAGGCTTGGTCTTGGAGCGAAGAAGGCGATATGAGTTGGTGTCCTCTTGTCTTTCCAGGTAGAGTTTAGTGTCTGTGCTTCCCATAATGCTTCAGGTTTGGCCCCCACCTTAGCCCTGTACAAACCTTTCCTGTTCTCTGGAGTGGGTACAGCAGATTGTTTCTAGCTGGCTTTGTCATAGATTGGGACTCTGTGTGTGTTTAAAAACTATCTAATGAAACCTCCTGTTCTCTCCCATGTCATCCCTTATTTGCATTTTCGGGAAAAGGGCTAAAATTAAAATTACTGATAGCATAATAATTTGAGAAACAAACACCTTTCATAACACGAAGCTGATTTTTTGAAGGTTGCAATTGAAATATGCAATTTTAATAAAAGCCTGTAAAAAGCTCAGAAAATTAAGCTCAAAATGATCCAACACTAAAATAATGAAAACTAATTTTTGTCCCCATTATTACTTTTTGACACAGCGGTCTATTTCAGCATCTCATTCATCCGTGTGCTATTTTATAGAAATTCAAAAGACCATTTCTCAGGCAGCAAATTACACCTCACAGAAATCAATTACACTTCAGGACAACACTAACACTACACATATTTTTATTAGGAAATAAAACCATAGGATATGGATAGTAATAAAACTGGAATTATTTCACTGGCAAAGTCCATAAAAATATCCAGTCATTTCAAAATCAAAGAGGAAAAACAGTGAAGATCTGTTGCTGAAGTGTTAGCAGAATTATTTTCCCTGAGCTCTCATTAATTTCTTCCTGTAACTTCTGATGTATTGCCCACATTTAGAAAGTCTTGTGCCATTTGCTTACTCCCTGGCTGAGGGAAGCTGAAAACTTTCCCACATTATGCAGCACTCGGTGCCTTTACCCTTTTTTAATTGATTAATGAGGGAGGAGGGAAGGAAACAATGTTGGAGGAAAATTTCATTAGATATAAATTGCAAGACATTTGTTTGAATGAACATAATATCTCAGCTCTATTTTGATGGGCCTTAGGGGAATGCTTCAAGTATTACTGTAAGTACCAGACACGGCACTGAACATTTTAATGGCGCCATTAGAGCATGGCCTTGTGTCTGGATTTTGCTTCACAATGTTCTTGGGGAAAACTTCACTGCTTTATAATAGGAAACAACAGAATTCTTTTGAGTATGTGTGCGATCAACAAACATTTCAGATGGGAGTTATTTAGGATAAACCAACAAGAGTTCTCTCTCATTTTTATTTTTAAGCTTAAGTCATTTAATTTATTTTTCCTATAAAAATAAAATCTAGCTATTAAGAAACTATTTTTGGCAGGCTAAGCCAGACTGTTCAACCAAGTGACTCATAGCTGGCTTTTGTCATGTTTCTGTGTTTGCAATGACCTGAGTTTTTTTTTTCAATTACTTTTCACTACCACTAACTTCTGCTGCCCCCCTCCATTTTTTTGAAAAACATTGATTTTTTTTTAAAGATTTAGGATATTTCAGGGAAAAGAAGAAGGAAAAGAATAATATTCACATATCTCCTTTTGTCTATCTACTATTGATAAATGTTAATATTTTCCCATAATTATTGTATTTTCTCAAATAAAATATCATTGAGTCAATAAACTGCCCACAATTCTGATCTTGAATAAAATATTATATAATTCATTGTTTCCTTCTTTTTAAAAAAGCAAAACACAGCTGGGTGGTGGTGGCGCACACCTTTAATCCAAGCACTTGGGAGGCAAAGCCAGGTGGATCTCTGTGAGTTTGAGGCCAGCCTGGCCTACAGAGCGAGATCCAGGACAGGCACCAAAACTACACAGAGAAACCCTGTCTCGAAAAACAAAAAACAAAAAACAAAACAAAACAAAAAGCAAAACACACCCCCTCATATACTATAGATGGGTCTTTTGTTTGTATATTGTGTATATACGTGTTGTGTGTGTCATACATATTTTGCATGAGAGTTTTGTAATCTGCCACCATGGCAAACTGAACTCACATTTACATGTGAAGATAATTTATTTTTAATTTCTATGTAATGCTTCATTATAAAAAAGTTTGTTTGTTGTTGTGTTTGTGGCTTGGGAATCCCCACTCATCTCTGATTCATATTTTTTCAGTGACTGAAATATATTGCAGCCAGCATCTTTGTATATGCTTCCTGAGCATATGCTCAAGGATTTTAGGTGGTTTCTAAAGAGAAGAGGTCATTGATCTGAAATAGCAGGAGCACCATGTAATGAGCATTCTGGAGTCTGTAGAGCTCCACTGGGTGCCCCATGACTGCCATACCCATTTCTGTTCTCACAAGCTCAGTGTGAGAATTCCTCCCCTTCAGAATTTCACTAGCACATTATACTGTCAGGCTTCATGTTTGACTTGATGTATGGAAAATGGAATCTTGTGTTTGTAACCAGCAAATCTTTGGTTATTGTTGTGGTTGAATAACTTTCTATACATTTACTTTCTGTTTGTCTGTCTTCATTAAACTATCTTTGCCCATTTTTATCATTGGAATGATGAGTTTTAATTAGTGATTTCCAAGTATTCTTTATGAATTCCAGACACTTTTTAAATTAAACTTTAATATTATTTATGGTTTATTGATACAGAAGTTGAGTTTTCATATAGAATCATCCCTGAAAGTTTATCTGTAATGTTTTTGGCACTATGCTAAAATAATCTTATAAGATAAAATAGTTTGCTTTCCTATTTATTTTCCAGAGAAGTTTAAAAAGAATATTTTTCATTGTGTGTTTATGTGTGTATGTGCATGTATGTATGCGTGTCTGTCTGTATGTGTCTGTGTATCTGTGTGTGTATGCATGTGTGTATATGTGTGTGAGCTTGTGTGTGTATGCGTGTGTCTCTGTTTGTGTAGGTCAGAGGACAACCTGTGGCAGTTGATTCTCTCTTTCCACAATGTGGGTTCCAGGGATTGAATTTAGGAAAGGGAAAATAAGTTCTCTCTAATGGAGCATCATTGGGTATACTAAACAAATTCCAGGGCAGGACCTGTTCTCAGGAACTGTTGATCCACACAAAATGGACTTAATGGTTTTGTGTGTGTGTGTGTGTGTGTGTGTGTGTGTGTGTGTGTGTGGTTTCTTTGTCTTCCTTCCTTCCTTCCTCCCTCCCTCCCTCCCTCCCTCCCTCCCTCCCTTCCTCCCTTCCTTCCTTTCTCTCATTTATTTATTTTGGTATGTGTGTAGAAGAGAGAGAGAGAGAGAGAGAGAGAGAGAGAGAGGGAGAGAGAGAGAGATTTGTTTTGTTTTGTTTTGTTTTGTTTTGGTATTTTTTGTCTCATTGATTATCTTTTAGTTTGTTTTGAATTTTGCTTTTTGTTTTTGTTTTTCCTGTTTTTGGTGATTTTTTTTGAGAGAGAAAGAACATGAAGTTGGGGTGGGTAGGGAGGTGGGGAAGATCTGGGAAGAGTTGAGGGAGAAAGAATACGATCAAAATATATTGTATGAAAGAAATTTAAATAAAAATTTAAAAAAGATCTGAGTTTCTGTTTCCTTTTCTTTTTGTTCTTTTTACTTTCTTGGCTGCAGGTCTCCTCAGGGAATGTAAACTGATATCTGTCCTAACTGCCTATTCCACTACTTGGAGCTAGGTCTTTAAATAATATTTGTTATTTTGAAGTTTTTGTTTGTTTTGTTTTGAAGCAGGATGTCACTGTATAGTTGAGGCTGGCACTGAGCTCTGAATTCTGTTGCTTCAGTCACCTAAGTGCTGAGATTATAGGTGTGCCCTAACACCCCTAGCTTGTACTTGATATTCTAACAAAACTTTGCTTTAAAGATTTATTTTTTTTTATCATTTATCCTTCACAATGAGAAGGACATTATACAAAATTTAAAATATAGAAAAAAGCAGGAGAGAAATAAATGTAAAGTAAAATTCATATCAAATCTACTCTCATTTTCCAGACGTAACATTTTATGTATGTTTCATGTTAGTAATCTACTTAGTAATACTTATTTCATGCCTACCATTAACCAGTGTTATTCTAGGACTTGGGTATCTCAAAGTTTCCCAACAATCAAAATTTTAAGTGCTTACAAAATATAACTTCATTTAAAAAGTAATATAGCTATCTATTTCATCTTCAAAGGAAAAAAAAAACTGCATGGCGCCCATTGGAAGTGTGCACAGCAATTTATAGGCTGTGATGAGATATGCTTATTTTTTCTGCCTGGTGACACTCTTTTCAGTAAAATGACATTTTGATTTACAAATTTTACCTGTATTACATTTTAATAGCTAATCACAGAAGTCCAAGTTTTTATTTTGTCATTTCTTTTTGAAAGTCCTGGGTATAATAAATGTATTTCTGCAGCTAATGATACTTTCAGTTTCCATTTCCACCAAAGAGTTGATGATTTAATAATTCCATAAGAAATATCACTCCAGTTTGGCTTATTATGCCTTCTCTTTATCACTGACACGTCTGGTCTCAGTACAATGTTCTGGTAAAATCTGTAGGTTCCTTCCATCCAGCTGTTTTCCTGCTTGCGCTGCCTGTGGCACCCCAGCGTGTCATTAGATCCTGGAGGAAGCATCAGGCAGGACACCTTAGCCATCGCTTACATTTCATTGCATGGAGAAGAAATAAATGTGGGGAGCTAATATATGATAAGTTTGTTTTGTTGCATTTAAATGAAGGCTTCCAATAACCAAGAAAACAGAAGACAAAAGCTCCTGAAGGAATTAACTTCATTAAAATCAGATGGGCGGAGGTTAAATGCTTTGATCTCTGAGGAGAAAACATCTTCCCCACAGAGACAGGAAACTCAGACAGAAGGCAGGTGAAAATGAGAACATCAAGAACTTAGTTTTCAAGGATTATTTTTTCTATGTTTTCTTGAAATCATGAACTGAAGTAATATGTGCACGTCTTTTATAACCTAAATAAAGCAGATAGAGTTTGCCTTTCCTCTGTGTAGTTTGTTTACATTAAGAGTTTGGCTAATATTGTTCTAGATCATCATCTTCATGAAATCTTTCCAAACTTTTGTATATTAACCTACTCTTTTACCAAGGATATTTGTCATTGTTTAGAGAAAAAGGAGAAATTCATGATATTTTCTGTTTTTTTCTTTTTTTTGATTTAAATAAAAAGGAATAAGAAAATATGAAAATAAAGTGAGTTCTCTTTGATTCAACTGTACATAATTAATTCCTGTGCCTAACAAATACCATTGTTTTGATTATAGCTGAGGTTTTTAGCCTTGCTCCCTGGGAAGAATGGCCATGTGACAGCTCTGGTCAGTGAGAGGTATGGTGAAGAAAATGTTCCTTGAAAGGAATCTGAGGGCTACAGCTGCAACCCCAATCATCAGTCAGGCTCATGGGACCATTTCAAGGAGCCACTTAACATTTTCTTCTTTTCCTATAGAACTTTTCTACATTAAAGCAATGGACTCTGCAGTTCCATGTGTTCCAGTTAGGTAAACAAATCCAGTTAGGGATACCTGACCCAGTGAAGCTATTCCACCTTGGTATGGTTCACTAATGCTTCTGTTTCATAGGATTGGTCCTATTGGCTGACATCTTGGTAAGGTCGTAATGTAGAAAGACTAGGAGAGAGTTTCCACAAAGCCTCCACTGTTCTGTCATTTTAGGAGGTAGCTGAGAGAAGTGATTATGCAGTTAGTAACTCCTCTAATCCCAAGGTGTCTAAAGGTACAACACAGTGTATACAGTACATTGTGGTTTATATGTAGAGGAAAATGGGAATCTTGACTTACCTCAGATAACTGTAGGAAGATACGGCCTACGAGGCTGAGAGATGAGCCAACCTGGAGTCTGCCTGAGGGCCTAGCAGCAGGTGCTGTCAGAGGTCCTGATCATGCCTAGCCAATGAGGGGTGACCATGAAATGTCACTGGATCAGGACACAGCCTGGGTGCTGGGAGGAGGGTATATAAGGCTCTCCCCATTGCTGAATAAATGAGTCTGCTGTTTGCCTTTTACTTGACTCTCAGTGTCTATGTTATTGACCCCATGCTTTCTCATCCCCTCCCTCAAGGGAGCCATTAGCACCCAGCAACATCTGGCACCCGAACATGGGGTGCTGGATAGCACCCCCAAGATGGTGTGTTTTGGTGAGAAGACCCCTCAATGTTGTGTGTTTTCGGTCCCTTCAGCAGGTAGGCTCTGGGACCCCCCCTTTCTTTCCTTCTTTTGTGTTGTCTGTCATGCTTGTCTGCCCGTCTGGTTAGGAAGGCACATTTTTTTTTCTATTTCAGTTTACCTGGCACCTCCACATGACGGCTGACTCCCCAGGAGGCAGAAACAAAGTTTGGCTCCTGAAAGCCCTCCTTCATAAACAGCTGTGGCCTAAAAAACTGTGGCTGTGGCCTAAAAAGCCATAGAAGTCCCCCACTAAGCATAAAACATAAAGTTCTGACACAATTTTCCAGTCATGTTGACTGCCATCTTTTCTCTGACTGTTGCTTGCCTACTGTCTCCCTCTACAAAATAAGTAACCTCTCCATCGTCTCCCTGCCCCTTCCATGTCTGATCTCTCTACAGCATCTGATGAGGAGGAGGCAGACAGTTCCCGACCCTTGAAATCTACTGAGGAGAGCTTGGCCATAGTTAAGACCGTATGTGTGGCTTTCCTGTTAGCTCCATGCCCACTGTGGGAGGCTACACCTCCAGCTGTGGTACCCTTGGAGTGAAGTTCCTCAATGTCCAGTTGCCCCTGAAGGCAGAAATTCCCTCATGCTGCAGTATGCCCCCTAGCCGCTGCAGCCCCCTACACCCCCCAGGCCTCAAAGGACAGTGGAAGCCTGGGACAAAATGCCACTAGTCAGTCCTGGATTCCCACCCTCAAAGCTGAACTCTCCTTTATCCAGAAGGCAGCTAATGAGTCTGGCCCAGATTCACCTTACTTTGAACAGGTCCTTACTCAATGAGCAATGCAACTACAGACTTACTTTGATTGGTATAGTCTGCTCAAAGCTGTGCTGGAGCCAGCTGCCTTTCTTAGCTGGAAATAGGCTTACAATTATCAAGCAGAAGCTCAAGCACAAATGAACCTTTTAATTAATGATCCAGTTACTCTTGACATGGCCACTGGATGAGGTAACTTTGTCCATCCCATCCATCAGGCACAGATTGGCCATCAAGCCTACTACCAACAGGTTTCTGAACTGGCCTTCAAGGCTCTTAAGGCATGCACCCCGTGGGACCCTTCACCTTACTTCTGCAATCTTATTCAACAACCAGGAGACTTTTTTAAAACTGATTTTCTTGCACATGTCAATGAGGCAGTAGAATAGAGAGTAGACCTGAACCTCACTTGGGAAATGTTAATCAAACAATTGGTTTGGGAAAGGTTTAATGCCCCCACCTGCAATGCAGTCACAGTAGTCTGCAATGAGGATATTCACAAGTGGATACTGGCCACAAGAGATCTTGACCCCAGTAATGGTCCCATTACTGCCCAGACTGCTTCCCTGGATGCCCTCCTTGTGGACAGGCAGTGTGCCAATGATATACCCAAGGGCCCTCAAGTAGACAGATCTTGCTGGGGATGTGGCAAACCAGGCCATTTGTGGTATGACTGCCCCCAGGCAAAGCCTAGGACCTGATGCCTCAGATGCAGTAAAGAATTTCATTGGGCAAAGGATTACAGATCACATCTTGCTGAAGCACCAGCCCCTTTAAATTCCAGGTGGGGCACTCTTAAGTCCCATCTGTAAGAGGAGGCTCTGATAATCCAAAAATCTATTAGATACTGCCCATTTTTCCACACTACCCAATGCTGACCTTCTATCTTGAGGGACAAGCTGTTAAAGGCTCAGTGGACATGGGTGCAGACATCACCATATTAACAGAAACAGAGACACTCCTCTTCCCCCATTGGAAATTTAGACCTGGCCATCTCATCAGTGGAGTAGGAGGCCAACAAGATTCAAAAATTACCACCTGTCTGGTCCATTGGAAAGACTTTGATGGCAATAAGGGAGCCATTCACTCTATCATTTCTACAGTACTGAGAAACTTCTTGGGCAGAGACATCCCAGAGGATATGGGTGCTGTTCTAACTACTGATGATAGAGCTTTCTTTGATGACCTTCAGGTCCATGAAAAGACAGGTTTGGCAAATCACTATCTTATGCATGCGTCATACTCCTAATTCTAAGGGCCATTGTCCCTCAGAAATCCACTATGATCTGATCGAAACTCTTAGCCCTTTTCCATTGAAATGGCTCTCAAATCAAGATGTCTGGGTGGAACAGTGGCCTATAATTGAACTCAAGCTGTCAATCCTAAAGAAATTAGTTGCAGAACAGCCAAAGATGGGGCACACAGATCTGACCACAAGTAAACATAATACCTCCATATTTGTTATTCTCAAGAGATCAGGACACTACCACCTCCTGTAGGATCTTTGTGCAGTTAATGATCAAATGGAAAAAGATAAGGTCCATATAACCAGGCCTCCCCGACCCTAGTGCTATTCCTCCATCTTATTACATTTTAGTTTCAGATATTAAGGACTGTTTTTTCAAATTCCCCTGGTGCCACAGGATCAAGACTGCTTTGCCTTTACCTAATATGCATAAGCCAACGAAGAACTATCAATGAACCATTTTACCCCAAGGAATGAAAAAAAGCCCCACAAAATGCCAGTTATATGTTTCTCAGGCCTTGGAAAATATTTCCAAAGATATCATCTTAATTCATTACATGGATGATTTCCTTCTGGCACATCCAGATGCAGTCCATCTGCAAAGGACTACTGGAAGAGTGTTAAAAGTGTCATTACATCTGATGGTGGTACCAGATAAGATTCAAATGATGCCCGCTTTGCATTTTTAGGCTCTCCCATTGCTATGCAGGTCTGCCCCATTTCCTTTAAATTGGAAATGAAGGAATTGTACTCACTCTCAGAATTACAACAATTATGTGGCTTGGTTAATTGGCTTAAACCCTTTCTGCCCATTCATGACCAAGAGATGAGACACCTCTTTTCATCATTGGAGGACCCTACCTGTCCTTCTACTAAGGTTAGGCTTACCCAAGAAGCTAAAGATTTGCTACGAAAGGTTTTGGCTATTCTAGCGACCTCCAGTCTGTAATGCCATGATCCCCAAAGGCCCTTATTGGCATGGTCTTCTGGACACCCAGGGAATTTTTGGGAGTATTATGGCAATCTGGACTCCTACTATGGACACACCAAGTACATTCTGACCTGCACAAGGTCACTTCTAAGTTTGACCAGTGTTTTCAACTTGGCCTTAAGGCATGAATGTTGGCATAGAGAACATACGGATGAGAGCCAGATAAGCTTGTCTTCCCCTTTTCTTTAAAGAATAACCAGTACCTCTGGGCAGATTCTATTGCATTCCAGGAAATGGTTGCAGGATTCATAGGAACTATTGACAGCCATTTGCTAAATAAGATATTAGCAGGGCTCCCCACACTTCCAATACAGATAAAGTCCCATACAGTTTCCTGCTCCACTCCCATTCCTCACGCCACCTTGGCCTTTTCAGATTCCAATAAAACAGATATGATTCTTATCCAGTGTCCTGGCTCCAAAGATGTTACACATGTTATCCCTAACCTTGGTTCTGTTCAATTGGGTGAGCTATTGGCCCTCCTTAAGGTTGTAGTGGAATGCCAGACTGAGCCTGTCAATATTTTTTTCTGACAGCCAGTATGCTGTACAGGCAGTTTGTGTGCTGGCCTTTTCTACAGTCAAAGACTCACTGACTCCTTTTGCCAGTACTATGCTGCTCATACAAGATGTCTTAAATTAGAGAACTAAGCCATGGTACCTATCACATATTAGGTACTACTCCAAATTGTCAGGAATATTTGCCCAAGGAAATGAGGTTACGGATATCACCATATTAGCAGCTAATATAGAGGTACTAGAACAAGCCAGGGCTCTTCACCAGCAATTTCATCTGTCTCCACACAACCTGCATAGGCTTCTCCCTGAGCTGCCAATTTTCAAATGCAAACATTTGTCTTGGTCATATGCCACCTGCACCCCTCTTGCCCCTTTGGAGCCACTTCAATGTGCATGGGTCAACCCCCTTGGCTTATTGCCCAATGCCATTTGGCAAATGGATATTATGCATTTGATCCTTTTGGCAATCTTAGATATGTTCATGTGATAGTGGATACATGCTCCTCCTTTGTGTATACCCTTGTCCTTTCTGGGGAAAAGACTGTCAATGCTATTAAGGCCCTTAAATTGGCCATGTTGGTCATGGGGGTGCCTTGGGCTAAAAAGACTGACAATGGCCCTGCCTTTGCCTCTCAACAGTTTAATGACTTCCTGGGATCTTGGAAGATTTCTCATACCACTGGCATTCCCTGTAATCCTCAGGGACAAGCCATTGTGAAAAGAGCCAACAGATCTCTTAAAGAACTATTGGCCAAGACCAACTCACCAGAGGCAAAAAAGGACCCCCATTTGGCCCTAATTGAAGTCCTTTTCCATAAAAATTTTCTCAGATTTGATGAGGCAGAACTCAATGCAGCATATAAACATTGAGTGTTTCTGCCCTGGGGCACACTTGTATCCCTATTAAGATGGAAAGACCCTATCTCCCTCCAGTAGCAGTCATCAGCCCCCGTGCTGACCCATGGGAGAGGATATGCTTGTGTTTTTCCTTAGAGTACAACTATGTAAATACGGGTTCTAACAAGAGATGTGCATTCCACCACAGACTAGCCCACCTCCACCAAAGAAGAATTGGCCATGGATGGGTAACGTACATAGTCACCACCATTGCCCCTTTTATTCCCTCAAAAGCAGAGGATCTACAGGCTCTGGATTCCTTGCCTCCCATTCTGTTGCCAGTGGCAATTAACTCCCCTGCTTTCCCTGTGATATTTAGCGCCAACTCTTCCCTAGGCCTGCCCTTTATGGACCTTGTGCTGACTACCAAAAAGTTGGAGTGCACCTGGTCTGTGGAGGAAGCCCTTTGCTTTACCCCTCTTTTTTCTTTCTTTCTCTTGTCCAATGCCTAAGAAATAGAATTAGTAAGAGACATGTCCCTACTGGCCTGCTTCTAGGCAATTTGCCTCACCCCCTTAATTACCCCATTCTATTCCAGGAACAAATATCCTGTCGCAATATGACTAGGGTCCCAGCAATGTCATTGGAGAAAGATTTTTTAAATAAGGTCTGGGACAATTTTTTTTTTAATTTTTTAAATTCATTTTACATACCAACCACAAATCCTCCTCTCATCACTCCTCCCACTCTCCCCTCCCTCACCTTTCCCTCTGACCCACCTCTAACCCCTCCTTAAAGGGTAAGTCCTCTCATGGGGGGGATGGCAACGCCTGGTACATTCTGTTAAGGTAGGACCAAGCCCCTCCCCCGTGCATCAAGAGTGAGCAAGGTGTCTGACCACAGGTAATGGGCTCCAGAAAGCCAGCTCATGCAACAGGGATAGATTCTGATAGTCTGAGACAATTTTTTTTTTCGAGACAGGGTTTCTTTGTGTAGCTTTGCGCCTTTCCTGGAACTCACTTGGTAGCCCAGGCTGGCCTCGAACTCACAAAGATCCACCGGCCTCTGCCTCCCGAGTGCTGGGATTAAAGGCGTGCGCCACCACCGCCCGGCAGTCTGAGACAATTTTAAAAGGCTATTTGATCCCTCCTGGATGCTCACATATGCTTTGATTGGCAGGGTAATATTATTAATCCTTATTCTCTTTATATACCTCCTGTAGCACATATAACAGCAGTGGACAATGAATAAGCCAATTCTTCAGGTTTTAATGGTTCTTGGATATCCTGTTCATAGCTCTCCACAAGAGGTTATACATGTCTGGTTCTCTGAAATTCATACTACTGCCTAATCTTCTCCACCTGGGTGGCTCTCCAGGAATGGATGCTCTTCGAGGGCTGGTAGTCAATGACCAGTAATAGCTTGTTAGAAGCCAACCTAAGACAGGCACAGCCCAGATGCTGAGCCCTCCTGAGGTGGGGTCAACAAGGCCTGAGTGAAGAACTGTGACTCCCACTGAATGCCCATGTAATACAATAATAAAGGGTGAATATGTAGGAAGATAAAGCCTATGAGGCCAAGAAATGAGCCAACTTGGAGTCTGCCTAAGGGTCTAGCAACAGGTTCTGTCAGAGGTCCTGCTCATGCCTAGCCAATGAGGGGTGACTGTGCAATGTCACTGGATCGGGACACAGCCTGGGTGCTGGGAGGAGGGTAAAAAAGTGTCTCCCCATTGCTGAATAAATGAGTCTGCTGTTTGCCTTTTACCTGACTCCTGGTGTCTGTGCCATTGACGCTGTGCCTTCTCACCCCTTCCCCCAAGGGAGCTGTTAGGACCCAGCAACAGAAACAGATAATATTCCTGGAGACCTCAGAATAAAACTGTATTTGAAATGAGGATAGATTTATCACTTTACTTCTTTTATTTAAGAAATAGATTTTGAGACCTACATTTTAATTTAACATCAAACTCTGATGTAAATTGTAGTAATAATTCTCTTCAAATTTCCTCCTTCTCCTCTATGTAGAATAAGAACAGCAATCACTTCCTTTTCTTACTTCAGGAAGTCATGGACATCAGTGGAAGACTGTGTATATGTCTGGTTTGGAAGTGAGACAACATGGAGTACTTCACAAGTAGTTGCAAGACAAGAGTTTATATCAGCACATCCTGGCTCTGCCTCCCAGGTGCTGGTGTGGTTTAGAAACAAAGGAGAACTTCAAAAAGCAGAGCATCATTTTGTTGCTCAGAAGACTAGTCATTTGTGAGATGTTTATGGTGGAATACTTGGCATTTTTATGTAGGACTTAAACATAGAATGTATTTTCTTCCATAGTGTTAAAATAGTGGAGGTTATTATAAAGCATTTATTATATGTGTATTTCCATAATAAAGGTTACATATACATATGTATAAAAATCTATTTATAGAGATACATATATGTGCATGAATATATATATATATATTCATTTTTTTCAAAAAAATTTTTGGGTAGCTATTTTCCAGATTGAAACATATTCTCCAATTTCAAACATTTCCTTAAAGAGGAAAACTCATAAAGAATTTAGACTCATAAGAAAAACATGAGGTGCACACAAAGCCCCTCTTCTAGGGTATAGATATAATAATCATCTGCTGTTTGAGAGGGCACCGGCTGGTGGAGCTGCCTGGAAGATGTGCAGGGACTCTAGTGATGTAGCTTTTGTGAATAATCACCCATGGTGGAAAGGGGTTTTCATTGATGTAGCTACCCAAGTCACCCTGACTTTTATAAGGAACCCTTTACCCATGCTCTTAGATATGGAAAGAATCATTTCTTTGGTCTGTTGTCAGTACCTTTCTTGGATGAATAGACTTTTGTTCATATCTCCCCATAAAAAGTCACACAATGCAGCAAACATTGGTTTTTTTAGAGAGGTTGAATTTTCAGATATTTCCTATATATCTCATGCCCTTGCATGGGCACAACCTCCTTCAGCAACAATCCCCAGTAGAGCAGTACATTTGTTTTGACTAATGAACATATATTAACATATGCTATACTGGCTGGTTTTATGTGTTAACTTGACTTGATCTAGAGTCATCAGAGAGGAAGGAGCCTCAGTTGAGGAAATGCCTCCATGAGACCCAGTTGTAAGGCATTTTGTCAATTAGTGATCAATGAGGGAGGGTCCAGCCCATGGTGGGCAGTGCCATCCCTGGGTTGGTGATCCTGGTAGCTATAAGAAAGCAGGCTGAACAATCCATGATGAGCAAGCCAGTAAGAAGAGCCCCTCCAAGGCCTCTGCATCAGCCCCTGCCACCAGGTTCCTGCCATATTTGAGTTCCTGTCCTGATTTCCTTCTCTGATGAACAGCTATATGAAAGCGTAAGCCAAATAAACCCTTTCCTTCCCAACTTGCCTTATGGTTATGCTGTTTCATCATAGCAATAGGAACCCTGACTAAGACATATGCAATGCATACAAAGCTTATGGTGTAGAATGGTGTTCTCTCATATTGTTTTTCAACCTATGGGTTTAGACAAATGTCTAATCACACACACACACACACACACACAATCTCATTATTGTATATCAGATGTAAAACATCTTTTTACCTTTTCCCAATATACATTGTTATTTTTTCATATGTATATGTGTGTATGCACGCTTGCCTGTGTATTGGCACATGTATAGGTGTATGAAGGACAGAGGTTGTGTTATGTGTATGTATGAAGAACAGAGGCTGATGTCACATGTCTCCTCAATCACGCTCCATCCTATTTATATACTGAGGCAGGGTCTCTCCTTCATCCAGAGCATCTTTTTCTGAACCCAGAGCTTGCTGATTTGGCTAGTCTAGCTAGTAATCTTGCTCAGGTGGTCCCTCAGCTCCAATTCCTGAGTTCTGGGATTACAGGCTGGCCTCCATGCCAACCCTCTATTTATGTGAGTGTTGGGGATAAGAAAGAACTCTGGTTTTCAGTGCTGGAAAAGCTAGTGAGTTACTAACTGAACTGTCTGTCCAGCCCACACTTTTATTAATTTATGCTAACTTCTATCAGAGGAAATGAGATCTATGTCAATGTTATGACATTTACTCAAGTGGGTAACCTGGAAATCAAAACCAAAACAAAAGCAGATAAAGCTCACACAAAGTATGTGCCTGCCTTTAAAATCAATGATCCTACCCTGACACTGTACACCTAGTAATGGATGATTTGAGTTAGAAGTGATAGGAACCTGTATTGCTGAAGATGACCAATCACTGGATTACTGTTAACACTGAGAACAGACATTATGATGAGACTCACTGAGAAAGTCACTAGGCAATTTAATCATTGTGCAAACAACAGAGTCTACCTAGCACAGACCAGGATGAGTTCAACATCACAAGACAACATAATTCTATGGCATAAGCATAATGATGCAGAAGTGATAGTTTGAGTTAGATGTGGCTGATTTTAGCTGAACTATTCTAGATGTATACCTTGCCTTTTCTATATGTTTTTCTTTCTCTAAAAATGGAGACTTTTAAAATTGGTTTTTGAAATTAAAATATATTATTTTCCCCTTCTTCATTTCTCTCCCAACCACTCCCTTATACCCCTTACTCTCTCTCAGATTTATGGACTTTGCCCTCTTTTTAGTATATGTGTATATATATATTACGTATACTCCTAAATATACAAATGCAAACTGCTCAGTCTGTGTATTCTTATATGTATATGAGTTTAGGGCTGACCACTTGCTATTGTATAAACAATTGGAGACTCTTCCTTGGGGAAGAATACTTTTCCCCATTCTCAACATTTGTTAGTTGCTTGCAGTTCCCTGCTAATACAGATGATGGAACTATCACAAGGTTGAAGCCCTGTGTGATTTCCATCCTCCATGTTAGCATGTCTATTGGTGTTATTCATGTTCAGGTCTTGTTTAGGCAACCATGTTGTTGAGACTTCATCAATGTAGCTTTCCTGATATTTCCGGGAGTTGCAATCTCACAGGTGACATCCCTTTTCCTCTGGATCTTACAACCTTCCTTCCTCATCTTCTGGGATGTTACTTAAGTGTTGGTTTAGGAATATCATCATTGATGGATCAGTTAGAGCTGCACATCATACAAACTCTCATTCTCTGCATTTTCATCAGTTGTTTCCCATAATAATCTCCATCTGTTGCAAAAAAAGTTTATTAAGGTTTGAAAGCTGCAGTTATTTGTGTATTAGGATAAATATTTAGAATGCAGATAGGAATTTTGCTGGTTTAATAACATGGCAGTTTGTAAGTTCTCCTTTAAGATCCATGACTTTATTAGTCCTAGGTAGTTGGCTTGGATTCTAGTACCAGGCATGTTTTCCTTCTTGTTAAGCCTTGAAGTCTGATTAGAGAGCTTTTGGCTACTACGAAAATATGAGTGCCACCATTGCACCCTTAGAGTTATCATGCCATGCTAGTCAACGTTTTAGTTCATAGACGTTGGGCTACATAAAACTGTTGGTTGCTTTCCTTCCTTGGCAGCTTGTATGGCACCTACTGGAATCATGAAAGCTAGTACTCAGAGAGGAGGCTTTCAGTTTAGATCCACCTCATATCCTCTGGGTCCTGTGTCCAAACTGTATGTCTTCAGCAATAGGTAGTTATAACCTCTGGTAGGCAACCCAAGGAAACAGCTACACAGTCTATAATGCTTTGAGAGTCTCTTGGACTTGACTAACAATGCATTAGACAGCTTCCCATGCTTGGTATTCAGATTCTTGTTAGTCTATGGCTTTGGGAGGAGCATTGCCAGACTAGGTAGGAAATTATTTAAAACTCTCTCTCTCTCTCTCTCTCTCTCTCTATATATATATATATATATATATATTCACAGACTTACATATGCTATATATAACTTTAGGTAAATATATAAGGATTCCTTATGACTTTTTCATACACCCTTAATGTTATTTTACTCTTTTCCCTCCCTTTTCTTGTATGTTGACCTCCATCCCCTATTAATTAACCCCACTTCCATCTCCACATTTTCCCGTCAACTTACTTTTCCCCTACTGTCCCCTTTTTGATTGCTTCTCCCCAATTCCCCCCACACCACCATGGTCCCTTTTTGTTTTTCTGGCTTCTGCAGCTACACCAGGTTGTATACCAACATCTGAAAACTTGGAGCTAGCAACCACAGATGAGAGAGAACATTCACATTTGTACTTCTTGGTCTGGCTTACTTCATTTAATATAATCTTCCCCAGTTCCAATCATTCACTTTCAAATTTCACAATTTCAACTTTTCTTTGCAGCTCAATAGTATTTCATAGTATATATGTACTGTATTATTTATTATCCATTTATCAGTTGAAGGACATTTAGGTTGTTTCCATTTCCTAGCTATTGTGAATGGAACAGTAATGGGCATGGCTGAGCAACTATCTCTGGAGTAGGATGTCATTGAGTCCTTTGGACATATACTAAGAAGTGGTATAGCTGGGTCATTTGGTGGATTTATTTTTAGCCTTTTGAGAGCTCTCCACACTGGTTTTCAGGGTGGTTGGGCCAATTTGCAACCCTATCAACAGTGAGTGAGGGCTCCCTTTCCCCCACATCCCCTCTAGCATTTGTTGTCAGTTATTTTGCTGATCTTTGCCATTATGACCAGTGTAAGATGAGATTTCAAAATTGTTTTCATTTGCATTTTCCTAATTGCTATGGGCACTAAACATTTTTTAAAGATATTTCTTAGCTACTATTATTTTTCTTTAGAGAACTCTATTTAATTTTGTAGTCCATTTTTGAAATCATAATTTGTTTTTCTAACTCTTTGTTTCTGAGTTTTTTATATTTCTTAATGTTAATCTTCTGTCAGATTTATAGCTGGCAAAGATTCTCTCCCATTCTCTGTGATTCCTTTTCCCTAGACAGATTGTTTCTTTAGCTGTGCCAACGCTTTTTAGTTTTATGAAGTCCCACTTTGTCAATTATAATTGACTTTAATTTGTGGGCAATTAGACCTGTATCTATTACATGGCACAAAATCCAAATCCAAATGGATCAAAGATCTCAGTGCAAAACCTGAAACTCTAAAACTTCTGTTAGAAAACACAGGCTGATCTCTACATGATATAGTTGCAGGAATGGGCTTTTTGAAATTGGAAATTTCTAAGATGATCCTTCTGTGCTAAGTGAATCTTTAACTGAAAAATTGTCGTGAGAAAAATCCAGAAAAATGGATGTATAACAAGAGGGAAAAATGGACACCAGAATAAACAGTGGGAAACAACAATGTTCCCTCCCTCCCTAGATATGGGAAAGAGGAACACGTGTTATTATGGCCATTGCATATTTGGGTCTCTTTGTTATAGAAATTTTGCTTTTACAGGGTAGTAATTTTACTAAGAAGCAAGTGTGTTTCTTACAATTGAGTAATGAGTGCTAGACTGAAATTCTCATGGTAGAGATCAGCACACAACTAAAGAGGAACTTATTCTGCTTTTTACTCTATGGAAATGAACTTTTGGTTTTCTTGATCATAAGAATGATGACACACATAGTTAAAAATTAAAGACTATTAAAGCCTTAAAGGAATATAGAGATGATGGACTTTCTCCAGATCCCCATCATTAATCAGAAAAGTATCTAGGACAAGAACTGAGCAGTGCTGTTTCAATTCCATGTTCATATTTTTAGTAATTAAATGAATTTGTATCATAATAATTATGTGAGGTTAAATTTGATACTCTTTTACAAATGAGCATCTTTATTAATTATTCAAAATGCTTCATCCTCTGTTGACATGTCATAAGGATTTTTGTTGATGTATAGTAACATATTTAGTGATGAAAATTTAATTCAAAGTGTGTATTATGGTTTAGGTCTTAATTGTCTTCCCAAGACTCATATGCTAAAGGCTTTGATACTGCTGGGAGATGGTGGAATCTATAAGAAGTGAGGCCTGATGGAAGGAGGTTAGGTCATTAGCCACAAGCCTTGTGAGGCTTATTAGGATCCTGGCTTCCTTTTCTCTGTGAATCTCAGCTGCCATGAGGCAACAGATTCTATATATATATATATACTCTTTGCCATGACATTTCTGCTACTCTGTAGGCCCTAAAACAATGGAGTTGTTGACTATGGATTGAAACCCCTAGAACCACGTGCCCAGATAAATATTTCATCTTTCAAGTTCATTTTTTAAAGATATTTCCCCCCAGACCCTCACAAGGGCATGTATGGAAGATAATCCCTAGTGAAAAATGCTTTTTACAGAGAGATTGCTAATATTACTTAGTTATTTCTAGATTTTGATAGTGAAGTATTAAAATTAAAAATTTAGGTAATGCCAACTTTAATGGCAAATGACATATTCATCTTTTAATCAGAGTAGGGATGGCTAATGGTTCATAAAAGATGTTGGCATATGCAGTTTACCACTATAATATTATTTGGTTAATATATTTTCAAATATATTATTTGGTTATTATTATGGTTAATATATTTTCAAAGCTGAAAACTATTCATATGAATACTTAGTTTTTTATTATATCAAAGTATTCACTTTGTTTTGGTCAGTTCTCAACCTGTGGGTCATGGCCCCTTTGAGGGTTGAATAACCCTTTTAAGGGGGTGCATATCAAGTATTTACATTACAATTCATTATAGTAGCAAAATTACAGTTATGAAGTAGTAGTGAAAATAATTTTATGGTTGGGGTGTCATCACAATATTAGAAACTGTATTAAAGGTTTGTAGCATTAGGGAGGTTGAGAATCACTGTATCAAACTGAATGAATCTTTGGTTTTACTTTGATATAACTGCGTTATTTAGATGTTATCATTGCTAAGGAATATTTTAAAAATAGCCAAGTTTTGCAAATACAGGATGTTTTTATCAAGCTGGGAAAGGTCTATAAATTTTATACCAAGAGTAACCCAGTGCAACTCTATTTTTCACTTTATGTCCTGTCGTCAGCTCTTTTGATACTATATGAATACACATGTAATTAAGCCTTCCAGTGCGGATGGATGACGTTAGCATTGCTGTCACACATCACTTGGCGTTGATTTCTGTATCTATATGTGAGTTCAAAGGCAGTAGACTCCCCTGTCTACATTTAGATGTTCATTGACATATGTAGGATGAAAAGTATCTTGGAATTTTCCAGAATGTATCAGAAACCCAGTTCTGATGCTGAGATTACTGCTTTGCGGGTGAGTTCTTTACTTTGACATCTATCACGGCCAGTGAACTGTCCAAGGTCTATGAGTTTAAGGCCTTTCTGAGGGAGCCTGTCAGGTTCCATTGGAATCTCCAAATTTTAAGTTACATCTGGATCTATACAGACAAAATGAAAATCATCTGAATAGCTCATCTTTCCTGCACAGCTTCTTACCCAGATCTGTATATTTATTGGTTCTGAGTGGGGCTGGAATTGGAAGCTTTTATAATTCTTAGACTCTTCTGTTGTGCAGCTAACACTGAGAGCCACTTCTCAGAAGAAGGGCAATTTCAGTGGCTAAATTACCCAGGCCATTTATTCTCTAAGGACAAGTCTCTGTATTGAAAGATATTCCTTATAGTGGTCGTCATTTTCTGAATATTTAATGTCACTGTTATATTCTGTTTGTTACATTATTAATATGTGTCAGGTGTTTATATTATTTGGTTTAATCTTTTCCAAAATATTATTTTATAGATATGAAATTGGAAGCTGGAGAAATTAAATATCTTGGTCAAAGTAATTTAGTGACCCACACTGATGCATTAATGGTTCAGTCTGGGTTCAACTTCTGGATTATAGATCATTGCTTAATGGTTTTCAAAGTAGATTGCAAAGAAGAGACTTTGGCATTTGAAATTCTCCAGTCAGTAAAACAGAATGATTTGGGGACCCGGAGTCTGTTCTCAGAGAAATCTGAATGGGTTTATGAGCCTGTAAGGTAAAAGACAAATTGGGAAGGTTTGTTATTTAAGCTGAGTATAGGAGGATCTGGTTTTGCTTTATGGAACTGTATTTCCTGCCCCATTCCCATTGCTTGTAGTCCAGTACATTTTGCATTGTACTGGAGAAAAAGTCTTTAGAATAGCTCATTAAAGCAGTGTATAAATTCAGGAATTTTCAAAGACTGAAGGAGACCTAGAGGTCATCTGAAGGCAAGTTTCTCACACTGCAAGCAAAGATAATGAAGCCCACAGAGGTTAGGGGAGTTGCCTGGGCTACAGAGCTCTGGAGTGCTGAGCTGACCTGAACTTTCAGTCTGTGGAGGCTTCTCATCACCACAGCTGCAGCTGTATTCATACAACAGCAGAGAGCAAGAGCCCTAAGCCTGATGTCATTAAAGTCCTTAGTCCTTGGACATTTGCACTCGAGGAGCTGGAGCCTGGATCAGAGTGGAAAACTCGGGAGAAACTCTAAGCAGTGAATTGACTTGTTAGGAGAGCATTAACAATTCTCTGAACAAGGGCTTTACAAGGACCATCCTTTTGTTCTAGGGTGATATTTTAGGTTTTAGTGTATGTTCACAGTTACATCATTGGACTCTATATTTTAGCATGTACTTTCAATACTTTTTCTTATAAGATTCTGTAGTTTTAAGTTTTCTTCCTATTTTTTGTTCCATTAATTATTTATTTACTTTAAAAATATTCTTTAAGGGGTTGGAGAAATGGCTCAGCAGTTAACAGTATTTTTTGCTTTTCTGGAAGACCTGAGTTTAGTTCCCAGAACCCATGTTGGGCAGCTCACAACCACCTGCCACTCCAACTCTAGGAGATCTGATGTCCTCTTCTGGCCTCTGTGGGCACATACAAATACCTGCCATGCATTTACACATATACCCCCCACACCCCGACACTATCCTGGAATATTATTTTAACTAGGTAAAGATGTGTTATATTTGTTTATGTGGCATTTGCTTAGTTATGTAAAGATGTGTTGCATTTGTTTCACCTTGCTTGCCTAAGATACCTGATTGGTCTAATAAAAAGCTGAATGGCTACTAGCTAGGCAGGAGAGGGATAGGTGGGGCTGGCAGGCAGAGAGAATAAGTAGGAGGAGAAATTGAGACTCGAGAGAAGGAGAAGAGAACAAGGGAGAAAAAGAGGGAGATGCCTGGGGTTATTCAGTCAGGCAGCCGCCAGGCAGTCAGACACTGAAGAAGCAGGAGAAGCAGGACACACAGAAAGAAAAGGCAAAAATCTCCAAGGCAAAATGTAGATTGATAGAAACAGGTGAAATTGTAAGGGCTAGCAAGAAACAGGCCTAAGCTAAGACCAAGCATTCATAACTGATAAAAAGTCTTATGTCGTGATTTGGGAGCTGGTTGGTCACCCATAAGAAAGTCTGCTATAACACACACACACACACACACACACACACACACACACACACACGCAAAAATAAAAACAAAATCTTTTAAAAATACATCTTTTAAGTTGAGACATAAAAAAATTAATGTTTTAGGAGTACTATAAGATATTTTCCTAAACACATTCATTGGATAAAATGCAAACCAAGAGAGAAATATCTATTTCCTCAAAACATTTATATTTTTGTGATGAAAACATGCTGGATCTTTTCATCAAGCCTTATGAAATATGTAGTGTATTCTTATTTATATTCACCCCACTGTGTAATAGAACACTAGAATTTATTTCCTGCATTTAATGGGTGTATACTTACTCATGAGATCAATTTTTCCTCCATTCCCTCTTGGCCATTCTTTCTATCAGGTGGCAGTCATTATTATACTTCAAGTACTGTGGGACTGACATGCTTGGGATTCCATGTATGAGTGATATTATATGGTATGTAGCAATCTGTGCTTGCCTTACTCTGCTTAACATGACTGAGTTTATTTTGATTGGTCCATTTTTATTATTAAATTTGTTCTAGACAATTTCACACATGTATACAATGTATATGGACTACACTCACCCCTA